>CAJVSB020000214.1:0-71463 GCA_911865555.2 Thlaspi arvense
AACTATTCTTGGCAAATTTGATTTATTGCATTTTGCATTTCCTATTTGTTCCTAGAATCCCATTTCGCAATCAAGAATGTCCAAAAGCAAGGCCCCAAAAATGAGATGCAAAAGGTTTATCCTTTAAGGTTTTTAACAAGTATCAAGACCAGTCACGCTGTGGAGTCCAATGATATTTTAGTTAAAGTAAGAGCAGATTGATTGGCAGACATTTTACTGGTTTAAAAGTGGGTGACAAATTATTTTTGCGTAAACATGAGAATTTAATATAACATAGAACTCATAAGATAACCCATGGACCAAACTCACAACTTCACTAGGGTATTCATGTAAAGTGCTTTGACCCTTCTATTTTCTGAGTCTACCCGCCTGAAAGCCAAGTGCACTTCTTGCTCGTGCTTGTTCAAACATCTGCATCATATTATGAATTTTGCTTTGGAGTCTTTTAACTGTCTCTGTCTTTTGATTATTGCTGTATGTTTTCCTTTTTAATTTTAAGTCTTACTGTTTGAATTTTGCTATATGTAATTTTTTTTAAATTTATTTTTAAGTTTTTTTATTGTTTGGCTACCAGATTTAGACAACAGGAAGACAGAATGCGGAGCAATATTAAAGTGACCACACTACAAAGTTAGGTGAGAATGAGATATATGCCAAAGCTCAAGACTGAGCATATCATCAATGCCAATTGACAGATGTAGAAGGAGAAGGATTAGAAGGATAAGAGTGATCTGAATGCAGATAAAGTAGAAGCCATCAAAGGTGTCTCTGTGACCAAAATCTTCCAGTTGCAGCAGGTCATGCTATTTATTACTTGGTTTTGAGGTTATATTATGATAATTTTAAAATATGAATTGCTTAGCAAAATTTGCATTGGTAGCAAACTGGTAATTCTGGGTTGGTAGATGAAGTGGTTGTAATTGGTTGGTTAATGGTGGAAATGAAATTATCTTATGCTTATCGCCCCTCTCAATTCATCCAATTGTGATTTATTTCTTATACTTCTTGAATTGTGACAAATACAATCCAATAGTTTTCTAAGTTATTTGTGATATAGATGCATCTTAACTGGAGAAGACAGTTTTGCCTGCTACCAGGCAAAAATGAAGGGTGATTCTAAGTTATTATGCTGCACAAATGTATTTGACTCTAGGGTCAGACACTGGAAGGCTATTGTAGTAGGGGCTTGGCCTGCCAATCAATATGAAACTTGCGTATCTCTTTGCCATTTTTAAGTTGTGCATTATACTTAGATTTATACTTTCTATTGTTTGTTTCTAATAAATTGATATTTACACAGATGATGGAGCATTCAGTAACTATTTTGTGGAGTTGCAGTGACTTGCAAAAGTTGATATATTGTAGTATTATCTATAATTTGTGGAGAACAAAGTACAGATGGTGTAGGCCATTGATAAATCTTAAAGCAATTCATTCAAGAAACATGGCTATAATAGGACAAAAACTTGTTTGACACAAATTTGACAGGATGCACTTTATTTCTATTATGGATGAATCATCAACAATTTTAGTGGAATTTTGAGACATTTTAATATGAACAAGAGCTATGATAGAAATATGATAACAAAACACAAATTGCCACAATTGATGACACTGTGAGGTGAAGAGAAAGAGAGTGACTAGAGGGAGGTAATCACCAAGAGGAACATAATTACATATCAAAATAAAGTGGAAGCATTTGTGTAACCTTATAGACAAAGGAGTCCAGGTAATTGGCTAAACACAAAGGAGGGGAATTTCCATGTTTGATGATGTTGAGGAGAATGTTCCTTTCATTTTCTTAGTGATTGCCTAGCCAACTTGGCACCCTCAAATCCAAGGCCCCTTTTGTGCTTTTTGCCTGTAAAAACCACGGGCCAACTTGACCCCTCCAAGATCTCCTGCAAATATATACTACCTTTTTTGTGAGTGGAACCAAAGCCAATCCCCACCTAAAGATGCACAATCTTTGCTATTTTCAATACCAGCAGCCTACTCCAACAAACCCTAGTGTGTAATCTCAAACTGACTGCCCTCTTGTCTGTACCTCTCTCTCTCTCTCTCTCTCACACACACACACACACAACACTGTTTTCTCCATGATTTGAATTGCGGTGGTGCTAATGCCACGCATGTAAACGTTGGTTCTCATGTCATTTAAAAGCTTAAGTTCGTTCGGACAAATATACCCTTAAAATCCCAACACACCCCTTCCTCCAACCAATGTTTTGAAAACCCGGACCGGACCGGACGGGTAGGTTCAATTGATTTAACCGGGAACCGGCAAGTTATCCGGTCCGGTTGGAGGAAAAAAATCAGTTGCCATTTGAACCGGTGAGAATCAGTCAAAAATCGAGAAAACCGATCAAAAACCGAAAAAACTGATTTTGTGTATGTCTCTCTATTTTTTTTTTTTAAGTGAAGATAGGTCAATTTTTTAAGTTTTCTTTTAAAAAAATTGAATAAAGCTCACAAGTTAATTATTTGACATACAAAAGAGTCAATTAACTAATAAATAAATAAAGTTGATAAAAAAAAATTCAATGTCTCTTCCCCTCTCTTTCTCAAAAATAGCAATTATATTTTAAACAAAAAAATGATAGAAAGAGTTGAGAAATGCATAAAATATTTGGTTATTTTAAAAAAAAAATATGAAAAAATTAAATTTAACAAATTGTTAAATTTTAAATTTTTTATCCTTATTTTTTATTTTTTACATTATTTATAATAATATATAAATATATATTTAAATAAAATATATTTATGATGTCATACTAGTTGAATCAGTGGTTTGACCGGTTCATCTTGTAACCAGTAAGACTATCGATTCTATCACAGTTCCGATTTTTAAAATATTGCCCCCGACCCCGCGCACAAAGGCATAGCACGCACGGTTAGGAGATGGGACGTAGCACTGCTGAAGTTGGAATTCATCTATGTGAGCGAGGTGAGTGAGGTTTAAAGGATAGCAGATTAAATTTGAGGGGAGAGAGATGGGATGAAATCTAAAAGGACCCCTCCCCAATTGTGCTGTGTGGTCGGTCCACACTGCCCATGCCGCCTCCATGGCTTACTCTACTGAGCTCAACCTTTTTCTGTGTAGGAGCTAGCACATTTATTCCATATTGAATTTGATTAATTAGATTATAAATTTTAATATTTGTTTAATTAATATTTAATAAATATTATTAATACTAATTTGCTGGATCAATGCTTAATATTAAATATAAAATTAGAATTAAGGTTATTTATATATTATAAATGTTTGAAACTCTCATAAAAATCATAAACTTTTAATCTAATAAAATTGAGAATATATTCAAAAACATAGCAGATTATGTGCTTTTATTGAAAGTTGTATTTTATTTTATTTTTAAAATTGAGAGAATACTAGAAAATTTTATGTTATTATTATAATTTTTTATTTATTAAATGATGTGTATTTTGAATTATTTATCAAAATATATAAAATCGACTTTTGTCTAGAAGTTTTGCAAATCGACTGGACCATTGGCCTTCTTTTGCCTGTTTCCCTTTCCTCCTTCAACCATTACTCTTCCTTCTCTCTCTCTCTCTCTTTTCCACGTCCACCTCTTTCTGTCTAATGCAGACTACATCCTTTGTGGAATGGTCTATTTGTACCAACTCACTAAAAAAAAATTAGTTCAACGTGGATTAATTTCTATGTAACAATTCATCTAGTTGGAACCAAACTCTATATAAAAGTAAGTTTATAATCAATCGAATTCTGAATGACAAAAATAGTTTTACATCTTTAGATAAATAATATAAAAATATGTATAATTTGATAAATAATAAAAATTATAATATTAATATAAAAAATAATAAAAAATATGCATAATTTGATAAACAATAAAAATTATAATATTAATATAAAAAAAATCATAATAGCATTAAAAGTGCTTTTAGAAGTGGGTATGGTGCTGACTCTAAGAATCGACAATGGGTAATTTCAAATTATTCTTCTACAACATTTAAAGGTGTCAGAATTTCTGAAATATATAATTTTTTTACAAGGAAAATAAAAAATTATAATGTTCACTTTGAATGGGCGGTGGGTCCCTCCAAAAATATAAAAATTTTTCACTTTCACTCTCACTTTCAGTGGACAGATTCGTACATATTACATGCAAGTGGTCATTCTCTTGTCCATTTTTGTTTTTAATGTATTTATTATATCTTAAATTTCAGCTCATAAAGTTGATGAGAAGAAATACATAAACCGGAAATGCTAAAACCACTGGTGTCTGCAAAAGCTGCACGAAGGGTCAACTCAGGTGCTGTGGAGTATCATGTCCCCTTTCCCTCTCACCCTTTATCAAGAAACAACGATGGCTAGGCAAAGTTTGGATGAGGTTCTTTTTCTTCCATTTGTGCATTTTATTTACTATTTAGGCACCAAAAAGTAAAGATTGCTGTTTTCACCCGTAAAATTACCTGACCAGATACAATTATCAATATTATCAAAAAAAAGGTGTTAATGTTTAATCTCATTTTATGTTTTTAATTTAATAAAATATTTTTTAAATATTATTTTCAATTGTATTATCATTTTTGTTGTATTTTTTATTATTATAATTGTTTTTAAAGATCTTTGAAGAATTTTTAATAAAAAAATGAATTATGTTTAAATAAAAATATTGTTGCCATATAAATATAGTATTATCAAATAGAATATGAGAAAGAGAACGAGGTTAAAATTAAACTCAGAACCGAGTACGAGAATAAATATATCAATCAAATAAGAGGACGAGTATGTTTCCTTCTAAACCACTTAACTGGATTAACCATACAGAAAACTTTTTGTTAACGTCACCAAGATAATCAAAATAATGAACAAAAAAACACATATACAATCACCTGGTTTGGGTTTGGCAGGCCGTAAATGGCAAAAACCATATTTAAAACTGGTTAAACTCAAACAATCCACAAATGCACGCGCACTTCAACATAAATAATCCAGCGAAGCTTAAATTTAACACACACACATATTATATATCAAAAATCATCTATATGAACTAGAAAGTAGAGCAGTCAAAATATAATTAAATTAGAGTTTTTTTGGGATCAAAATCGAGATAGAGATCGAATTTACCGGGAAGGAAAAGGCAACGAGTAGTAGCGTCGATTGATGACGGAGAGCAGGGGTTGCAGGGAATGGCGAGGTTTAGTTTTAGCAGAGAGAAATGAGAGGTTCGGAGCTGGAGTTAAGGATGATGAACAGTCAGAGAGAGAGAGAGAGAGCAAACAATGCGCTGTTTGCTCTCTCGCCCACGTCGCGCGAAGGTTGCGTTGCTTCGTGGAGCACTGGAGGTAAAATATAAACATAAAGAAAGTGAAGAGACAAACAATTGGGCTGGGCCTTGAAATCCGAATCGTGGGATCTTTTAGCCAGAGAATGGCACCCTGGCCCATTCTAAATGGATATTCCAGTTGGCTGCTGCCATTTTCTTAGCAGTCGTAATCAAGGTGGAATCTCTTTCCAAGAAAATCCAAAAACCAGAAAATTACACTGCAAATTTTCGGGCAAACAAAATTAAATTTACCTAATTAAAATATAAAGTGGTTTTTAAAAAAAGTTGAAATTTTATAAGTTTTAATTTAATAGGTCAGAAGCCTTGCACAAATATGAAAAATTTGCTTTTAATTTTTTAACAGTATTTTTATCCTTGAAAAACTTGAACCATAAACAGTCTAAATCCCAATTTTTTATAGATTTAGAAACAAAAAAACTGCAAAAACTTTGATATAAAAGCACTAAAAATCAAATTTTTTGGCCAACCAAGTAGATTTTATATCAATTAAAACGTCTATTTAATAATTTGCACAAAAAGATGTGTGACCTTTGCAGATGTACCATGCATATAGTACCATGTAGTATAAGAGCAATACGTGTGACCCGTTCTGTTTAGCTTTAATTCCATTCCACCTCTTTGGATTTATTTTCAGAAATTGTTTTTTTGTTTACAAAAACAAAAAATCACCCTTTGACATGTTCAAAATCAATTCTGAAACTTTTTCACCAAACAGGCCCTTCTTTTTAAAAAAAAAAAAAAACAAGAGACTTTCATAACCATCAAAAAAGTGCCCGAGTACGATCACAATATGAAAAACAATAGTGTTTCAAAAAAAAAGTTCTGAAAGTATTTTCAGAAAACAGGCCCCCTTTCAAGAAAAGAAGACTTGCTTTAATAATTTATGAACTGCCCAAAAATTATCACAACATTAAGAAATTGCCAATTTCTCAAGATTTTCATTTCTATTTTTGAAAACAAAATCAAATTCAAAAACCGAAAGCAAAATCTGAACATTTCCCCCAAGGATTGCATCTATCTAAAGGAGGAGATAGGAGAATCACATCCATGGCATGACACTACAGGGTACCAAATAATTTCAAATCAGTGAGTTGAATTTAAATTCTAATATGATCCAATTTAATTTATATTTTAAAAAAATTAAATTTGATTAAAATATTAAATAAAATAAATTATAATATTCATAATTTTAAATAAATAAATTAAATATAAAATTACATAATCCAATCTCCCAATCCAAATTTTCATAATATATTTTAAAATTAAATTAACAATCTTTCTATACAATATTAGTACATTCCAATTCATAAGAACTATATTAAAAAAAATCAAAATTAAGAACAACATAATTGATAAAATAAAGTTAAAAATTTAAAATACTAATAAGTATTATTTCTTTTCCAATTTTAAATTATTCTACGGATATGACTTAATAAATTCAGATCTTATAAAATTTTAAATTAAATTTAAATATAGAAATAAGTATTCAAATTCAAATTTGTCAAATTTGATCTAAATCCAACCCCATTTATAATCCTAGACGTGGATTTGATACTTTTGTTATAGTACACATAAAATACTAGAGGCAGATCAAAGAAAATAACCATTGGCATCTTGCAGTTAAAGTTCTCACATTCAATTTAAGTTGAATTGGAATTTGGCTCCTACTGATCAACTTTTCATACAGTTGAGTGAGAAACAAGAAGGAGAGAGCAGTTGTCATTCTGCCCTCCAAGCAGATGCAAGATCATAATCAAAAGCAAGCGAACAAATGGATTAAGCATAATAGCAGATCAACTGTTGCTGCTTTGGAATATGGCCTTGAACATTACAATTCATCAATATCGCAGGACTGTTGAGAAATGTGACTCGAATTTACTTCGTTTACAGCCATGGCTTTGACTAACCCACAGCGCCAGTATTGCTGCAAAACAAAGACAGACCAGTAATACATCCTAGTATGGCAAAGATCTCATGAATGGAAGGGGGGAAAAAAAGGAAAGAAAATCTCTACACAGCGGTTTTAGTTGTAAAGCAAAGTAACCCATCCAACCTGTTTAGCATGCCATCACCATAAACTCTATGTAGAGATCTACATCTCTCTCTTTTCTGTGGGACTCGGACACGAGGTCTTCAAGTTCATCAATGATAGCATTTATAGCAGAAAATGATATTGTTCCTAAAGAAAAGTGAGTAGAGATACCATGTAGTCAGCAAGAAATAGGGGAAAAAAATATACAAGTAAATTAATTGCTTCAGAACCTACTTGTTCGTTCACTGCATCTTGTTACATGATTACAGAATGGGCCTGCCACTTCCCAGGTGCATTAAACTGGCAACCCATGCCAAATTTTCTCGATATATCAGGGTGAATTAATCCATTTCATCAGGGCATATCAGGAAACTGGGGTAATCCAGAGAATTTGTACAACTCCATGAAACCTATTTGTTGGGATTTGAATATCATTGTCAAACATTAATCCCTCTTGAACATTGACATTGCCTATAATACTCAAGGAAAGTATCGTTCTCATTTAAAACAATTATTGGAATATAATCCTTACTCGAAATTTTTTACAAGAATTAGAAACTCCTTTTAAAGTGGAAATATCTTTCAAGTTCTACATCTTTGTGGCCCCTACTTGATGGCGGTGACTATTGCTATACTAGACACGTACTAACTCTTCTTTATTTGGTATTATCAACACATGCATTTGATTTAGCCCACAAAGAATATAACCTGTAAAGGTATCAAATATAAATGTTTCCAATTCCCATCCCCACAATTTATCTAGAAGAAAACCCTATCAAATAGGGTCAGTTATTTGGTTATTTCTTGCTTCAGTAACCTTTTCGTTGTTTGTTTACGATGCTACCTATCTAAACATAGCAAGATTGAAATGGTTAATTGTTATTAATCTAAAAATGGACTAATAACTAGATTTTATGTCTCTACATTACCTTTTCCTTTCATTGATATGATTACCTGCTGCCTGCAATACCTTGATTAGAGGGGAGAGAAGAACATAAAATATAAAGAAATTTGTTCTATTACTTTCTGAAGATTAATCCATATCAGAGTTCTCGTTATCATAGACCTAATTAAAATGTAATCTGAAGATTCTGAAGAATTCATGGTTCTTTACTGCACAGTAAAGAAAATAAATAAATATAGCTTATTTACAATAAACAACATTTCTTTATGATTGTTTAAAGAAGAACAAAAGTCTTCATTTACATTTATTCTCCTGTTCCCCTACAAATTGGGATCCCAATATACTGGTAGTTATAAGTTGAAACAATATCAATAAAGAGGAGAATTGCTATCCAATATCTTAAGTTGTTATTGTTTAAAATATGAAATAATTTGAGATGTTGTTACTAACATCAGGAAATATTATATTTTTACTTGGTATATAGGTTTTTAAATTTAGTAATTGAATGCTAGCAGGAAATTTTAAAAGGATGCTTGATGATAAATCATCCATTCTTACTCTTCTGGATTGTTACCAAGGTTAAAGAATTTAGTGCTTCTCAGGCTGTTAAAATTGTTAGCAATAAGGTTAGAACCATTCGACCAAATGAAAGAACTAAAAGTTGGAAACATGAAACAACCGCAAGAAGGAAATGTACCCGTGTCTGAACCATTCCTCTTCGCTGAGCCCTAAACAAGGATATGGTATTAACAAGGTCCAAAGAAGACAAATCCCCAACTAGGACTCTCTGGATTGTATTATGAATTGTGCAATAAGTACCAGTTCTCCCAATACCTGCACTGCATGAGAGGATATATGTCTCAGGATTATGACAAGTTGCTTCCAGAAAAATCAGTTAAAGTTTTCGTGATAAACACAAGCAAACCTGCAGTGCACAACTATTGGTCCTAGAGTGGGTGGTGGACTATAAGTCCTTTTCAATATTTCACGGACAGCAATAGTGTCATTGGGAACCCCATGATCGGGCCATTCAGGATATTGAATATGCAAAACAGACAGTGGTGGCCCCTCTGACTGCAACAAAGATAAAAAGTGAAGAGTAGTAGTTATCCAATCCTTTGACCTTTGCCCAGTTTGTATAAAGAAAATATTACATTTTGAAAGACAGGCATGGAGTAAAATTAATACATAATATAAACCAGAGATCAATGCCAACAAACACAAAGCATCCCTCACTATGTCCATGTCGGACATGCTTGGACACTTCGTTAAACACACATAAACCCATGCCCCATTTTTATTCGATTTTTGATCCATTGCACACATATAAGACACCTAGATGAAACGTGCAGAAATTGGACATATTAGACATATCAAGGATCAAGTATAACCTTTTAAGCAAAAGCCAAGTTGCAATAATATCAAATTACTATCTTATAAGTTTCGAAGATGCATGATTTACCTAGTTCCTAAAATTGAAGGAGACACAAGTTTAGATGATTTGAGTTGGTTGAACATTTTTTTTTTTTTCACTTTAAGAGTTTTTATATGTGTTTTTTTTTGTTTAACTAATGCATTATTTTTATATTTATATCTTATATAATTTTTATAGATATTTGCTATGTCTCACTGTGTGGTGTTCCTACATTTTTTGAAATTAGAGTATCCCTATGTCCATGCCTGTGCTAATGAGATTGTTGATGTTAAAAGTAGATGTTACAAAGATAAGCTCAAGTTTGCTCTACTATTTAAGAAATCCATTGTGCATAAATATCGTACTAGAAGTAGCTCATTTTCGCATGCAAAGTGAGTAAAAAGAACAGACCAAATCCAAAAGTATTACACCTCATTTCACAAACAGCATTCTTTTTCCCCATTTTGGGGTCTATGTTGCATCATTTATCAGCAAAACTGGATACATTACATTAAATAAATCATACAAAATAATAGCATTATTAGTATCCACTATTACATTATGGACCTAACTAGTGTTTTAAAAGGTTTGGCATGTCCTATGAACTTCCGTTTAAAATCTGCAAATGTCCTTCGGCTCAGCTCCTCAGAAGTCCGCTTTTCATTACAATTGGTGAACTAAGCCAACGAATTAGGTACGAAGATTCAAACCATTTGACAGTAAACATGCAACCATGATAGCGAATGAGGTGGAAGTTATATTTCATCCACATGCTAAATAAAATAAAGGGAGATTTCTTCTTCTTCTTCTTCTTTTTAATTATACACACAGGTTTTAAATTCCAGCAATCTATAGATACTTCTACTAATTTTACTAATCATGATATTAAGAACTTTTTACGAATTTATATTAAGCCCTGAAATTTATCATACACCTCATATAGGATTACAATCGGGTATGATTTTAAGGAACCTAACCTATTCTTTGCCTTCTTTACCCTCTTTCTCCTTTTCTTTCATTAATTTAACAAGACTTAAAGAAACCTCTCTCCCAATGCTTTGAGCTGCAATCCCACTCATAAGACTATTGAATTGTGTCCAACCCCGAGTCTAACAGCTTAAACATTTAGGAGATAGGATATTGTCAATTAGTAAATAAATCAATACCGCTCAAATCTTATTTGGGAAAAATGACAACATTCATTTTCAAATATATGGTTCTGCTGCCAATTCTCCACCATCCTCAATTTTCCTCATCAGAAGCAATCCTGTCCTCACAAGCCTATAGAATGATTCAAATTTTCAATCATGTGCAAGCACAAAACACTTAAAGAAGTTAAAAGGGGCACTAATCACAATGCAAAGGACAATTACGACAAGGCAAACAAGAAGTTTTTCTATTTCCAGCCCGAACCATTGATGTCTCCAGTGATGGATTTGGCATGAGGGCGGTAGGGACACATAATCCCCCTGATCCCTCACCCCCTTGAGAATAGTATTCTTTATTTGCAAAATTGTCCTCAGTATTTTTTTTTCCCTTTTTGGTGCTTTGACACTATTAAATTTTAGAAAAAAGAATCTCCACCTATTTGTTAAAAGAACATGCCATATGAGCAAATGTTCTAATTTGATATATGTCTACAATTTAATGAGGCACCAAATGAATTTTATTTTTGTCGTTTATTACATATACATGATCTATAGTCTGATTTTTCATCTAATTTTAATCAAGTATTAGCAATATTAATTCATAAGAAATTATATACTCTTGTATGAATTCTCTAATACGAAATTCATTCAGACACATTAACGTGAATATTTTGCATCTTAAATAAATTATGAGCCTTTTTAGTAACATATGAATAATATCTCTTTATAAATGATAGCCATCATTATGCAAAAGTGTTCGATGAGTTCAAAATATACCTCAAAGTGCATACAAAATTCCTTTTCAGTCGTTAAAGAGAGAACACACAATCATAAAGTTATTGAGAATACACATATGCCCGTCATGTTCCCTAAACATTTATTTTGATTCCTTATTGTTAAATATTAAATTAATTTTATAAAACAAATTTGGATTTCATTTTAATTCTACACTTAATAATAATATAAATAATTAGATTAGTTTAGGATTATTGCAATAAAGAATTTTTTTTTTATGTTACCTTTAAATAAGAAAATACAGAAAAAAAAATTCACCTAATATTATTGGTCACACAAGTTGTTCCCACTAAAGAAAATTTTTGGATCCATCCCTAGATGTCTCAAAGTAATCATGACTGCTGCTTAAAGCATCATGGGCTGTCCTATCCTAAGTTCAAGACAAACAGCATGGCCAAAAGCAACCATTTGAAGGTGGGGGAAGGTATTGCAGAAATTCAAGATAATTAATTCTGTGAGAAACTTTACCACTTTCCAAGAGTTAAAATGCTCGAGGAGTTCAATTTTCCACAAATTGAGAACATATGCTTGGGGTAGCTCACCAATAGGACTACAAATTAATCAAAGGCATTGTGATCTGCTAAGCAGTTCCGCCCATCATAATGGTGATAACCTAGAAGTTGAAAGCATTGTGATCTGCTAAGCAGTTCCTCCCACCATAATGGTGATAATTTAGAAGTCGAATGCTGCTTCAAGGGGAAACAGGGTTATTGGCTTTTAACCATGAGCAAGTTATTGGCATCCAAAGGTGGCTCTCTCAGATCTCCGCAATTAAAGCATTGGAATGCTAGAGAGAGAAGGTACACCTCTCTCAATACTCCCACAAGCTTCTGATTGCAGGCAAGAACATTCATTTGCAGTCCCATCATAGAAGTGCAACAACTGCACCACCGTGCTTTGTGTGTCATAGGCACTGTTGGTTTCATCCTAGCCTACAGTGACCATGATGAACCAGTGCATTCACCGAAAATATATTGCAATGCACCCAAGTCAACTCATGAAATCCCTTTTAAGACATATGGGATAAGCTACAAAAACCCTATATCTCCATTCAGCTCTATCATGAATCATATTTTCCATTAGCCACCATAGTAACATAAATCTTTCTTTACCATCTCAACCCAGTTGGTATCTTGTTTTCTAAAATAAGCCTCAATGTTCTAAATGTTCAGAGTGTCCATTTGCTAGCGGGAAAAATGTTGAGATAGTGTCAATTTTCTTAACAGAATAACTTACCACTTAATATATTTAAGTCATCCATGCCCAATCATCTCAACATATTTTCTCTTATTTTTATTCTCTACAGGTACTAGCTTTATCATCTCATTAATTCAGTCATTTAGGCTCTACCTCTCCTATTTTTGCCATATGCCCAATCATAACATTCTTTCTTTTATTAATCTCATTTTGCTGTCATAAACCTTAATGTAAAGCAGGTCTTAACGTCATAAAGATGTCAAACAGAAATTTCCTTTTTAATTTATAGACACTCCAAAACACATCGGACACACCAGATGCTGTGTTTAATTTTTATTTTATCTTTTCATTCTGCACGTGCACGTTCCTGTACATGATAACATGTATCTTCCCACATAAACACGTGTTTCTATATTAAACAAAGTTCACCTCACATTATCCTTTTGGAAGAATAATGTAAAAATAAACACATATAATATACAATTAGGTATAAAATAATGAATCAACTGCTATGAATCTACAGCAGTTTTGGTTCATGTTGACTGATGTTTAAGCATAAATGAATCAGTTTGCTTATTGGAAATTTCTAGTATTTTTGGTCATTTAAAAATTTTCCAATTATAAATATTAAAAAATTAAATATTTTAGCTGTGTCCATGTCCATGTGCCTGTGTCATGTTGGACACCATGTTTGTATCCATGCTTTTTAGATTGTAACAGATGGAAATATTTTTCATGTCAAGAAAGAAGCATATTTTCTCACCTAGTCTATAGTAAGTGATATTGACTTTTAAATTTAGTAGGCAAGAGCTGTTTTAACTGATTTCAAATATATGAACCCACAAATCAAAATTGTTAGTATACCTCTTTATATTTAACCTCCAAATTACGCAACACCAATGCAGTGTCAGTTGTTCTTATCCATTTAGTAACAATACAGATGTTACCAAATTCCCTTGGGCCATCCTCAGCCTGAAAGTAGTCTCCACGTTTCACTTTCTGCAAATCAATTTGAACATAAGATTCCACAATTCAAAAGCAAAAGAAAAAAAAAAGAAGAAACAAAATTAATAAGAGTTTCTAACAACCAAAAGAGAAAATAAAAAAAAAAATGAAATCTAAGAGGAAGTATGGAGAAATGACCTACATATATATAGTTTTTTGCACATGAAATTAGTATAGATTCATTGTTGTATATCTATTGGAAAAACCATATGCAGGAAGAGAAGAAACAGAACAATTTTGGAATTCAAATTTGAAAAAAATAGGGTCTTCGATGATCCAGTTTAGGGTTCATATGAGTTCTAATTTTACACGTTTTTTAGCTTTGCAAGTTGCTATACTTATTTTTGTCATTTTGGGGCTAGGGTGTCAAAGGGGTGTTCTGCTAATGGAATTTACAGTCAAGGGTTTTGGGTTTGGCCCCAGGCTTCAGTCATGTCAAGTCATGTCATGTAGGCAAAGCAGTTTATAGGCATATGTGGACCCTAAGAGATTTTTCTATTCACTAGAGTGGAAAAGAATGGAGAATTTGGGAATTTCATGAAGCTTCAAAAGCTTTGGATCATATTCCATTATAAAGCTTTACCTTAGGCAGCAATTCCTAAAGAAGCCATGGCAGATTCCTAGGGAACTTACGATTCCTGACTTACTCCATAGTATAAGAACAGCACCAGAATAGATTCCATACATCCTGTTTCACTTCCCAAGACCAATATTCTTTAATACCCTAACCCATCCTGCATCATAACTTGGTCAACTCTAGGCATTACCTGCTCCAGTATTAATTATTCCCTTATTTGCACCTTGCCTTTTACTAAAAAGTTGAATCAAATATATTCTATTTTAGTTGTCGTTATCTCAAAGTTTCTTGAGTCTAACGTTTTTTCTCAAAACTTCTGATTGGGCACAGGGCACTCTCCCCTACTGTGTTTCATCCGGGTGGACTTCAGGCCAAAGGTAAGGGCTGATACACTGCAACCTTGGTGTCACAGGTTCACCTCTTAGAAACAACTTTTCCACGTTCAAGAGGAAGGCTAAATATATCTAACAAAACCTAAACTCCATTGCACCGAGAGCCTAGTGTTTTGGGCTGCCCTACTCTCATTTCATTGAGTAAAACAATATCATAGGCAAAGAAAATTTAGCGCAATTCACTCCACCTTCTGTGGGGGGGGCAGGGCAAAACCTGAACTATTTAAAGAAATCAATAAGTAGTTTACCAACACAAGGATTTGTTTTCCATAACCAAAAAATTGTTGGGCTGAGTTCTCCATCTTGCCGTCTTGTTTGTTTTATACAACATACAATCCAAAAAAATTCAAACCCTGTTGCAGGAAAGGAAAGATCTGCAATGACAGAAGATTTTTATCTAGCGGTGGTTATCACATGCTTGCAAGCAGGGTCCAACGAACAAAGCCAAGCCCAATGTTTGCTCGCTCCAGCTTGGCTTGGTTAAAACACCTAGTTATTGAACTATTCCTATCCAACTTGGACGAACACAAACATACCCAGTTGCTAAAATCGAATAGAGCTAGACTAGACTGGCTGCTCTTATGTATGAGTAATGAAGGACCTTATCCCATCAATGTCCTATTTGAAATGATAGTCAGCTACAATTAGGTTTTTCTTCTTTGAACCCATAATAAATCTTTCCCCAATAGCATTTTAGCTTTTTTTATGTTATTTCTCAGCCAACCTAATATGGAAGCTCACCAAAGTGAAATCTCCCTCCTGCAACCTCCACCCCCCTTCTATATACCAGCTAAAGCAGGCTAATCTCTAGCTAATATAGGAGCTCAATGAAGTAAAATTTTCTCCTGTAACCTTTGCCTACCTGCTAAACCGGGCTATTCTCTAGCTAATATGATAGTTCACTTAAGTAATTCCTTCATGCAACCTTTGCCTCCCCTTGTCTACCTGGTAAACTTAAATATGATAGAAACCAACTTCCTCCGTCCAGACTAGTCTCTCTTTTCGCTTCCTTCATCTCTTTGCTTCTCCTGTGCACCAATATAACACAATTTCTTCAAGCTAAATGTGATTAAAGGTAACATTTCTTGAACTTCTCAAAGAAATACAAAAATAAAACCATCATGGATACATATTAACCCTCTAAAATCAAACAAATAATATATATATGACATAATAAACTGTTTACAACTGCCAATCAAGACACACTAACCATTAGCTAACATATTGCTCAACTTCCAAATGCAACTTAGATTCTTAAAATGCATTTTTTCTCCTTAAAATGAGAATGACAAAATAACAATTTATACAACAATAACATGCAGACTGAAAATTACAAGTGTTAACTTGAACTCACACAGTTTAATACCTTGTCATTGTCGATCAACCGAGTAAGCATCACAATAAGGGGACAACGACACTGGATTATCATCTCCCAAAAGTCTTCAAAGGTATGAGGTAATGGACCTTGTGTAGCTATGAATCGAGAAATGCTTTCAGAGGAAGAAGTCTATGGTTGAAAGGAGCAATTCCAACCGTCAAGCCAGGAATGCAAATAATCTCAACTAATTGTGTATCCTAGAGAGCATATAAGAGAGACACAGAGAGAAGTCCATACCTGAATGAAGCTTGCGTTTATATAACCCCTTGCTGAAGGTCTATAATCCTTGCATGGGTTCAGGATAACCCTGTTACTGTCAACTGATAATATAAATTATAAATTAATTATATCCCAGTATCCCATCACGTAAGCAACATGGTTTTAGCTTCACAAATGAAAGAAACCAATTGATTACATACAGGGCAGGACATCTGCAGAGCGGTTTTTGCTAGAATTTTCACTGTCAAGAGCCACTAAGCATCTACTTTCCATTTCTGAAGGTCTCATACTATTGCCCTACAATCCATCATAAAAGGAGTTAGTACTGTAATCAGAAACAGAACATAGGGAATTCAGAGAAAGGTACAATTGTTATAAATTTACAGGAATATTTAAATGATATTAATTGGCATTCAATCATAATATATAAATTTGCAACAATATTAAAATTTACATAATGTTAATTAGTGTTTACTGACAAATGAATAAATGTGATATTAATGTTCTTATTGTTCATTTTTATATCACTTATGATTGTTATATATATAAAGATGATGAACAAATTACACACATAAACACACATAGTGATATTCCCACCATGTTTAATTGGAAAGTTTTTCAAAGTTTCCTGTCAGAATGACTTGAGTCCAATGCTTCTTACCTTTTCCCTATATTATTAGGTCAGGTCCAAATATTAAGTTGCATATGGCTAACTTTAGGTCACTTGACCAAGACATATAACATGATAATAGACCACGTTTGATTAGTTATAAAATAATTTGGATTGTGGATCAAATTGATCACCCAGAGTGTGGCAGCATTCCAAGAGGTTAAAAAAAATAAATAAATAAAAGAGATGACAAACAGAAGTACCTGCAAAAACCTTTTTCCAGATCTTAAAGCAAGATAAAGCCACTGTTTGATTAGTATGCTTAGCATGTAATAAACTGTCACAAGCCAATAATATTTCACCCCATGGTTACTTGGAAGTACTTTATAACAAACGCATACACTGTGTGATGTCATAACGCATTGTGGGAGATAAAATGTTAATTACAATGTTTGGAACAAATCTAGCACATGTCAACCCGTGTCTAATAAGTATCACACATGACATGCCGCCCCAAGAAGATTACTATGCCAGGAAATACATTTCACTTGGAGCTTGTGTTCTTATTTCTCAAGGCTTTCCACCTGTTCTTTTCTTTTTAAAAGGACAATAAAACTGGAGAGAATAAGTTTGGTAATCCTCTCTGATGTTCAATATTACTACCTCTAGGACATTAGTCAAATGCTATGTCTACCTACCACAGACTATTTCTCAACAAGTTCGGCTGGAAGCAGTAAGTGTCCAACTCTCTGTAATCGTTCTTCAGCATAAAGACTAAACAAGAAAGCACTTCTTAAAATCCAGAATCGTCCGCCCTTAATTCACAAGGTACGCGCTTAAACTCAATCCATCCCGCTACTAGGGTTCCAAACCTAAACGACATTTGGGGCCACAAAATTAGATCGTTTTTCTTTTTTCTTTTTTTTTTCCCTCTCCGTTGACCTCGCTTTACCTTTCAAAGTCGTTGCTCTGACCGCGAGAGAGATAAGTAGATGGGGAGAGAGAGAGAGAGTAGTTTTCAGGAATGAGCAAAGATCGTTCGTTCCTCGATATCCGTCATCTGTTGTCAATACATAATGCGCACCTAGTACCATCTACATAGAAAAAAAAAAAGCATGAAAATATGTGAAATTGAGATGGACTTTGGGCGAACCTCTAAAATGGAGAACTCCTTGCGGATCTCCCGAGGCATCTGTAGCTTGTCTTTGAAAGCTTTGAGAGCGTCGGCGCAGTGGCGGAGCTGGTCAGGCGAGAGGACGAGGGGAGGCGGATCATCGGGGAGAAAGCGTCGGGTGCGGTGGAAGACGAGGGCGAGGAAACCGCCAAGGGATTTCCGCGGCCATCTCCGTTCTCGGGCGGCTGGGGGCCCGCCGGGAAGTGACGTTCCCCATGGCTCTCAACAGTGGTTTGGGAGCAAGGTCTACGGCCCCCCTGCTGGCTGCTCTCGATCAGTGACCAAAGATTCAACTCTTTCCAACCGGCGAATCTCTCTCATCCGATAAAAAACTCGGGTGATATCCCTCGATCTCCGATTTTAAGTTGCCCGAGCTAATGATTCGCCGCTCCAGATCTCGCTCCAGGCAGCACGTGCACGCGGCTTTATTTCTCAAACCAGTGGTGTTATTTTAGTAATAGCCTTAGTAATTTTAATTATTCAATTTCAAAAATCAGAGATGTGTTTGAAATTGAGTAAAAAAAATTTGATTTTCTGTGTGTAAATAATTGAAATAATAATAAAATTAAAAATTAATTTGAGGAGATATTGGATTAAGGGAGTGTTTGCATTTGCTTCTAGAAAGTGCTAAAAAAATTTAAAAGAAAAACTAATCTGAAGAAGTTGATGGGAGCATGCTTTTAGTTTTTGATGACAATTTGGTAAATAAATAGAAGTTGTTTGACATGTGTTCTGACCACTTTACCCTCATTAATTTTTCTAAATCTCTGAATTATCCTTACTCTTTCACTTCTCTCCTTCCCTCTCCTCTCTCCTTCCTTCCCCACCCATGGCCGATAGCACCTTTGCTACCACTCCGAAGACTGCCACTGCATGCGGCAGCGGCGATCGCCGCACACAGCGGCTGTTGCGTGAGATCACTGAAAGCAGCAGCTCAAGCCACCACTGCTATGTGGGGGCCGCACTTAACGGCTCCAGCCATTGCTGCTATATGCGGTGGCAGCGATTGTCGCATGCAACGGCCAGTGCGTGAGATCGCCGCACACAACAACCATCCGCAATGGCCACCACCGCTGCATGCGGCCGTTGCAATGGCCGCACGCAACAATGGTGGCTATTGCAGACGGCCACTGCGTGCGGGGGAAGAAGAATAATTTTTTAAAGACCAAAATAAGAAAATAAAATATAAAAAATTATATATACCTGAGTTCAAAATAGTCATTTTAGTTAAAAAAAATATCTCCACCATTATTTTATAAAAATTACATTCCAAATACTGTTTCACGTGGCTCGATAGCTTTTTTTCTTTTCTTTCCAAACACAAACTACTTCTTATTAAAATCACTTCTAATCACTTTTACTTTAATTACTTAATTCTGATTTTTCAAAAGTATTTGCAAACACCCCCTAAGATGGATTAGGAAAGGGTTTTCTATTTTTAAAATTATTTAATTTATTTACACTCAAAATCTATAAGTTAAAAGGATATGTTTATAAACATGTATTTTTTATACTATTTCCTGATCTGGTATGTCACAACCTGACCTGGGGCCCATTACCAACACTAGAGTTCACCGATCCCAATAAGCTTACTCACACCAAATTATACAAAAATGCTCGTTTTATCAAATAAATGTAAACTAACACACAACATCTAGTATACAACCACCAGGACCTATTTGAAAGTATAAAAAGAGATATTGTGGAGTACAAAATAATAGATATACAAAAAAGAATGCCCGTACATCAAACCATCAGTTGATTCATACTCAAACTCTAGCACACCAGCGAGGCAAGAACTACTAACCCAATCTGGAATGTTTATAAAATGTGAGTCGTGAAACTCAATTGGTACAGATAATACTTAATTTATGCATGTTGGGATATGTATCTGTAATTACCCAGTTTTTCAAAGTTATTTAAGGCTGAGGACCAAAGTGCAAGGATTAAAGGTTTCAGGGGCTGAATCAAAATTTCTCAGGGACCCATCTGCGGAAGCAACAAGATGAGGGACTAAGTATGTAATTTTCAGAAAATTGAGTTGAACAGTGAATGAATGATGGATTTCCTCTAATTCAGTCAGCGGTTTGCAATGATTTGGACCAGCTTTATGCACCCTTACGTGCGTTTTTGAAGGCTTGGCCGAATCCCTCAAGCAATTTCAGTGTTCAGAGCAGAGGGGGAGGAGTTTCTTGAGAGTTCTGGGTCGTCCGGTCTGCCAGAAATTGAAGGGGAAATGCTGCATTTTGAAGGCCGTTCGGAGTGATTCGTTTTGATTATTTGCCGCGGGGAGGGTCGCCGGGGTTGGTCGGTGGCTGTGGATGGTCGGATCAGCGAGGTGAGTTCATCCATGACATTTTCTTTCTGTTTCTCTGGTTCTGGGTCTGTTTAGACCCGGACGGCTGCTCCAAGTTTGCCTTCCGGGCGATAGGGACGAACCCGAATGAGAATCCGGGTTCGGGCAGTTTGGGCCCTGGTTGGGTCCAACCCGGGCCAAAGCAGTTTGGCTGGACTGGGCCAGTTTGGGGCCAGTCCCAGGTGGGTTGCCCCGCGGGCCAGCCCACACGCAAAAAAAAAAAAAAGAGAGAGAGGGGCCCGAGCCGTGAGCCGCAGCCTAAGTCGAGCCGGTTGCAAAAAAAAAAAAGGGTTTGACCGAACCGGCCAGTTCAGTGGCCAATTTGACTTAGAATTTGGATTTTTGACCAGGGAGGAAAGATCTATCAAACCAAGTGGGTTTGAGAAATTTTGGGTGCCCGGTTCGAGGTGAATCGGCTGGTGTAGTATGTTGTCGTTTGGGTGATTGGTTCACTGATTTTCAGGCCGGTTCTTGGGAAGTTTGGACCGGTTCCTGGTTCAACGTGATGAAACCTAACTAACCATGAAGTTCGGTATTTTTGGGTGATCGGTTCAAGGTGAACCGGTCTCGGTTTGCGTACCAATGCTTAGGGTTAGGGTTTTTGGCCCAGTTCAGAGCTGGTTTAAGCCATTTTTGATCGGTTCAAACTAGTTCTTAGGGCTTTTGGGCATTTTGATTATGATTTTGAGGGTTTCGTGGTCATTCGAGTTGAGTCGGAGGTAATTTTGAACCGGGTCAAGCTGGTTTGAGGGTTTTGGAGACGGTTCGCTGCAGTTCGAGATTTGTGGAGGCTGGTTCTGTAGTGTTGAGGGTGGTTAAGTAAATTTGCTCAGTATTAGTGAGTCATGTAGGTTTCGGTGATAGGTCGTGTTGCCTCGAGATACATGCCAGGGGGCCGGTTTGGGATTTGAGTCCAGTTTGAGGCTACCGAACCTATTTCTTGTGCCAATTTTGACGTTGGTGATGGTTTATTGTATTTGGTTACAGATACACCGGTGGAGGCGCATCTTGGTCAACGAGTTGAGTAAGGGTGATTAGGAGTTCCTTTTTGTTCAACCCTTATACTGTGAGTGATGATACCCTTTCTATACTTGTGTTTTCATACTGTGATTCTTTTACACGATAATTATGTGGTTTTGGAAACTATATATGATTATATGTTATACTCGGGATGTGTTATGTGTTTTGTGAACTGTCAATGAGTTATGTTAGTATGTGATACTAGTTTTGAGATGTAAATTGTATAAGCGTATGTATATTACTTTTGGCTTATATGCGAGAATTGTTGTGTGATGTGATGTGGCGGGGGCCGCGAGCGGCAGAGGCTGCGGATGTGATGTGTAATGTGAGGCGGTAGAGGCCGCGGATGTGATGGGATGTGATTTGAGGGACAGCAGGAACTCGGCTAGAGTACGGTGATTCGTATTGTCTAGTAGTGAGTGGCCTGAGTCCAGTGATGGGATTTTGGGACGGTAGGAACTCGGCTAGAGTGCGGTAATCTGTAATGTCCAGTGGTGAGTTGGCCTAGGTCATACGAGGTGATTGCGATGTCAGGAATTCGGCTGGAGTATGGTGACCCGTAGCGTTTAGTGGTGAGTAGTCCTGGGTTCAGTGCCGTGACGTGAGGTGCTGTGATTTGATATTTGGTTGCTGGTATTCTTGAGTGTATATTGTTATGTTTTACTAATCACTGTATGTGTATAGTTTTTGGACTTGTGGCGTGATATATATATCCTGATATGCATAGATTAAGTATCATCCGTACTCATTGAGTTTCGCGACTCATAGTTTTTAAACATTTCAGATTCGTTTGACCATACCTGCCTCAATTAGCGTGCCAGCGTCAGAGTCGACGACAGCGGACTTGATGGATGTACGAGCATTTCTTTTTTGTACTTTACCTGATTGTATTCTAGAGTAACTTCCTTGTACTCTCAGATAGGATCTCAGGTGATTTTTGGATGTTATATTGTTGCACTTTGTGTATGTTTTGTATCTTTGGAGTTCGACTGGTTTTGTTGAGGCTTACTGAGGTTGGTGGATCCCAGTGCCGGTCACGGGCCTGGGGTTCGGGGCATGATAGTATCATGTCACAAATTCAAAACCATACATTTACATATTGAGTGAACAGTAACCACACCAAAACACATATGTGAGGTATCAACATAATCACTCATCACATTAATAACACTGGGCCAGGGTACTCCCCTCGCATGCTACAGCAGCTACCGTTCACCGGTTGAGCCCTTGGTATCCCAATCACATCACATCACCAGACCCAAGGCACTCCCCACATGCTACACCCTGCTGTTTGTCGATTAAGTATGCCATCCCAAACACAACATGACAGTGCGCAACATGTCCGCGACCCCTGCCGTCTTACATCGGACGTAGGGCCCTCGCACTAGACACTACGACATCGTCGTCCTCTAGTTGAGCCACTTGGTGTCTCTAAATTATATCACACGATACCATCCTCACATATAAGTCAAAAATAGGAATAAATATACATATATAGTTCACATTTCAAAAACCAGTATCTCCATATCAACATACCTTATTAACAGTTCATAAACCACATAACACATATCCTGGTTGTAACATATACCTAAATATAGTTTATGAAATCACATAATTATCATGCCAAAAAACATGGTTGAAAAACACATACATAGGAAGGGTATTATTACTCGTAATACTGAAGTCAATGCAAAAAAAAATCCCAAGTCACTATCACTTGACTCACTAGTCTGGGCGCACTCTGCTAGTGTATCTGTAACCAAAACCACATAAAATTATTACCAACACCAAAACCAGCACAAGAAACAGGCTTAGCAGCCCCAAACTGACTCAAATCTCATCTCGACACCTTGACAAGCATCCGAGCTTCACTACCCATTATTGAAACCTGCGCAACTCACGAATATTCATAAATTTTACTCAACAACCCTTGACTAATAGAGAACCAGCATCTAAAACCCTTGAACCATAGTGAACTGACCTCCAAAACCCTTGAACCACCCACAAAACCCTCAAAATCAAATTCAGACACCCCAAAAACCCTAGGAACCGATTTGAACCGGCTAGAAAAACCCTTGAACTAGTCATAAATTGGCCCAAAAACTCTAATTTATAGACTTATGCACTAAACCGATCCAATCTCTCCATTGAATCGGCCGGTTTCTGATAACTCAAACTATCTTGAGATGTAAACCAGACTTACCTATCGAGAACCAGTCTAACATTCTGAAGAACCAGTCTAAAAACCGATGATCCGCCCTTGAACCAAAACTGTCCTATACCGAAATGCTAGTTAATATTAAATAATTAAATTCTAAGTTATTTAATTCATGTTATCCCCAAACAACTCTTATTCTTGATTTGCCTTACTCCCAAGATAACATATCCCTTATTTTGACCTTTGGGTTGACTCACTAGTCAACCTGGTTGATTTACACAGTGGGCTAAGTCAACCTGCGAGTTGACTCAGCCCAAGTGGGTATAGTGGGCTGACCCACAAGCCGCAGCCTAGATCAGTCAGATATAGGCCTAAACAAGGCCCGCCCAATCCTACACGAACCCTGTTCCATCTAGGTCTGTTGTCCTTACCCAACTCCCTAACCCGAAAACTAGTATCCGACTCTGTAATAGGCCCGAAACTCCAAAACCCAAAAAAACACATAGATTGATACCTTACAAGGACTGATTGATGCCTGGAAAACCCAAATCTAGATCAGGCAAGCCTCAATAAGCCCTTTAATCGGATTGAAACTAGTTGATTGATCCAAAAATGCAACAAAAATCCCTTGTTCATTTGTGCATCCTGTCGACCAGAAAACTTATAAATCTTCACAAAGTTTTTCTCAATTCTTGAAATTGACGAGGGGGTTTGGTGCATCTGTCTAAGGCAACTCAAATACGCAAAGGAATCTACCCCCAACCACTCCCAATCTTCACAGCATGGTTAGTTTAAGTTCGGGTCATTGTTCATTTGAACTTTTCTACTCTGTCAAAGTCAAGTCCTCCTATTTATTGTTTTCTTCAATTTTACCCCTGCCAGACTTCTAATTGAGTCCCTAGCATAACCCGTGTTTCCACATTGGGCCCATACTCCTGGTTTTAATAATTAAAACCCCCAAATCTCACAATTCCTGCAACTAACCCCTTCAGAATTAATTAATTAAATAAATTTTCAAATAAAATTAATTAGGGTCGTTACATGGTAGCTCAGTGGTACTAACAATTATTTAATTAATATTAGAAAATAATTCTAATATTAATCTAACAAATAACACAATGTCTAACATACTCCAATTTCTTAAAACATAAGGTTAAAAAATACTCTAATTTCTCAAATTTTATTTAAATAACACTTGACTCCCTTCTTATTATGAAAAAATACTTTTTCCTACCATTTTAATTAATTGTTAATTAACATTTATTTAATGATTTTGTTCAAAAATACGTGAAAATAACCTAATTTCTCAAGTTTTATTTACCGTTCTAATTAAAAATTAAAAAATTATTTGATTTATTTATTTTTTATTTTTTTTAAATTAACTTTTGATAATTTAATTTTTTTAAATTTAAATTATTAATTAATTTTTATTTTTATTCTAAATATTAAAATAAAAATAGTTAAGTACTATTTAAGTAAAAAAATGGCTAATATCATTTAAACTTAAAAAAAGTTAAATAAAATTAAAATATCAAAAAAATAAAAAATTTAAAATAGTAAAATTATGTTATCAAAAGGTTAGATTTTTTAATTTTTAAATTTTAATTTAAAATTTTAATTTTATAAGTAAATAAATAATAATTTAATTTTTATTTAGATAGGTAAGCTAAGTAAATGAAATGGAGTTATACTCATCTTTTTTTTTAATAAAACCGTTAAACAACTGTGAGTCAACATTTAGTCAAATTGAAAAAATATTTTTACATAATAAGAATAGAGTTGAGTGTTATTTAAGGAACCGTTCGGATGGGAGGATGAGATATAATAGGATATGATAAAAATGGATAAATTTATTCAGATTAAATAGTGGTATCACACGTTTAGTTCCATAGAAAACAAATGGGATAAAATTTTGAATTTAACAAAAAACTTTTATAGGTTAAAAAAAAAAAACCCAGCATAGTCGAACCTCATCTCATCCCTTCGCCGCAAAGCCCTTATGGGTTAATAATAATAATAAAAAAACCCAAACCATCTCATCCCTTCACCGCCTACCTCTCGTCGCCCCGCCACCTCCCTCTGACATGCTGCCCTAGGTCGGCTAGACCAAGAACCCAGCCCATAATAGATCACGTTTAGGCCAGAAGGGGAGCTGGATCTTCAAATTAGGCCAGACACTATGAACGAGTTATAGAAGCTCTGCTTCAATCGGGCGATACCGATGGTGGGTGCAAACAATCGTCTTCTCTTGCAAACGGCGGTGGGCGCAAATTGCCCTCTCCTCCACCGTCTTCCTCCCTTTGCTTCAACTCAGGTGGAGCGCCTGCCTCTGGCACAACCCAAGGCATTAATATTTAAAAGCCAAAATTTATCACATTAATAAAATTTATTCGGTTGCTCTCATTTGATAAATTATCCTACTCTCACTGATACATATATTTCTCATGTTTTGTTACAAGGTATCTAAACGCATAATAAGACAAGATAAATTTATTTTATCTTACCTTATTATGCAACTGAATGGAGCCTAAGTAAACCTGAAAAGGGATAAATGCTTTTTCTATAAAATATACAATTTTTTTATGAGTTTGATCGAAATAATTCAACAATCATTCATTACAATAATTTGCTAAGATTAAATAGTTGACTTGAAATATTTAAAATTTTAATTATTTAATAATTCTTAAAATCTTGTTATGTTTAATCTAGGGTTTATAAAAAAAAAGTTGATTTAAAACCTTTATTTTTCAACCCCATTTTTAATCCTCTTTTAATTATTCAACAATAATTCTTAAGAACTTGTTTTGTTTAATCTTAGGTATATAAAAAACTCTACTTAAAACCTTTATTTATCAATTCCATTTTTAATCCCACTTTATTTTAAATATAATTTCAAACATTTCAAGGCATGTTTGTTTAATGGTAAGAGGAGTTTGGCTAACCAAACTTGGCTAGCCAAGCCTAAGCCCCCTTTACCTATATTTGCTTTGGCTAATCTTAGGAGTTGTTCCCCAAATTTATTAAGATATATAAGACCTATATAAAATGTAATTTTGAAAATCAATTTGGAAAACCCATTTTTTGTAACAAATTTTTTTAAAAGAAATTTGATAGAATTTTGTTTGAAGCTAGAAAAAGAAAATCTATGAATTTTGAAAATGACTTTAGTTTTTATCTTTAAAAATAAAATAAATTAAATATGAATAAAAAGAAATAGAGCAACTTACCATAACATAAATTTATAAAAATTCTCAATTAACTATTATATTTATGAGCTACTCATGTTAAGTTTCTATTTTATTGTTCATTTGATTAACATGGCTAAATTCATTTTTCAAATGTCATCTTGTGTCTTCGTTTGCGTTAAAATGACACTTTTAACCTTTATATCTTGCTGTTTCCCATGCCTGTGCATTCCTGGACGTAGTACAGCGGCAAAATGTAAAACCCTGCAAAAACCCTCACACCAGAAAACCCTTATGCAATCCATTTTCCGTTCGTTCCGCCGCCGCATCGGCCACCAGGAGAGCCGCCGAACACTGGTGGACCTGACAGCCATCAAATGGGTCCGAGACCGAGGCCTCGATCACGCCGTCGAGAAAGAGAGCAACCTTCAACCGATGCTCAATCTCAAGAACCTCATCAAGTCCGAGCCGTCCAAGTCGCTTCCACTCTCCATCATCGTCCAGAACAGAGAATCTCTCGACCTCCCTCTCCGCCCCATCGAATTTGTTCGCAAATACCCCTCCGTCTTCGAAGAATTCTTCCCTGGTGGAGTCAAAATACATCCACATGTTAAACTGACTCAAGAAATCCTCGGCCTCGACGCAGACGAGCAGTTGATTTACCAGAGTGACGATTACAAACAGAGAGTAGCAGACCGACTTCTGAAGCTGCTTATGTTAGCTGGAATTCACAAAATCCCAATTCGTATCATAGATCGCCTCAGATGGGATTTAGGTTTGCCTCAGGATTATATTCAAAGCGTGGTTCCTGAGTTTCCAGATTATTTTAAGATCACCCGTGGCAGTGATTCTGACTTGTTGCTGGAATTGGTTTGCTGGAGCAGTGAGTTGGCAGTTTCAGCGATTCAGAAGCGGGCAATGAGTGGTGAGGTGGGTTACAAGAAGGGTATGGCTATTTCATTTCCATTGCAGTATTCTAGAGGTTTTGAGGTGGATAAGAAGTTCAAAAGGTGGGTTGACGAGTGGCAGAAGTTGCCTTACGTTTCTCCCTATGAAAATGCATTACATTTTCCAGCCAAGAGTGACGAGGCTGACAAGTGGGCAGTTGCTGTGATGCACGAGATTCTTACTCTTCTTATTGGGAAGAAGACTGATAGAGAAAATGTGCTTTGTCTCGGAGAGTACTGGGGACTTCGGGCAAGGTTTAAGAGGGCATTGCTTCATCATCCTGGCATATTTTATCTCTCAAATAAAATTGGAACGCATACAGTTGTTTTACGGGATGGTTATAAGAGAAATTTGTTGATTGAGAAGCACCCGTTTATGGATATGAGGTATAAGTATATTCATCTTATGAATACAGTGAAGGAAGATAAAAAACCAAAAGCTCAGAAACAGAAACCAACCATTGATTCTACAAAAGAAGGTGAAGAGATGCAAGTTGATACAAGCGAAGATGAACAATTTGGGGAGTTGAATGACTTGTCAGGTTCAGAGGTTGAGTATGGAAGTGATGAGGACTATGATGATGAGGAGGACAAAGATGATGCTGGTGGTTATATCGGAAGAGCGATGAAAAACCCAAACAGGTCCTTGAGAACTTCTGTTGCAACCAATCTGAAAACTAGGAAAACGGTGCCCGTTCAAGTTTCTGGGAAAATAGGAATGCATGGTAAGCTTAAGGGTCATAGTAGCTCGCCAGGTAGAGGGCAAATTTCAAGAAACAGGGGGAGGTCAAATTTGAGGACTGGGATATCTGTGTAGAAACAGTACCATTTTATGTTCTAAAGCATATTCAAGATAGGTTTGCTTCATTATCTATATCCCCTGTATTTTTCATCGAAATCAATCTGTTTCCTGTCATCCTTTCCGTCAACTCGCCATGTTACAAAATTGATTAGTTTAGCTGATTGTTATTTGGTTATTATAATTAAATGATTTTATATTGTGATTATGTCTTTTTTTTTTTGTGTGTGTGTGTGTGTGTATATATATATATATATATAAATGTACATATAGGATGGGTGTTCACTATAGTTCTTTATGGTTCTAAAACCAAAAGCATTAAAGTAGCTGTTGGCCAAACTTGTGGTTTTAGATAACCCTGTAACTTGGAAGGTTTGTAAAGGTCCAAACCTAACCCAATTTCACTTAAGGTTGCTCAAACCTAAACCAACTTGACCCATTGGGGTTAAGGATTTCTAAGTCAAGTTGCACCAGGTTTGGATATGTTCTATGCCATCTGGGTTGCCCAGGTTATACCCTAGTTTCAGGATTGAGGGACTCATAGTTTAATTGCAATCCTTCGATCACTATTTTGTATTCACTAAATACAGGTATTTGGGAGGATTGGACATAAAATCACCAACACCTCTAGATTTAGTCATAAAGTGGTTATATCAAGTGCATCCAATAATTCATAATTTGAAGTTGGAACTAAATTCAAGAGTTTTTCAGTGCTAAACTGCTATAAATGCCAAAAAAATTGATATGTATCCTTTACCATTTTGAGAGTGTAAACAGTCGCATTGACATGATGTAAGCACGTGAGCAACGTTGATTGAAATATATAGGACATAAAAAGCTCTTTACAAAGCAGAGCAAGGTTGCATGCACTCTCTAAACATCTTCATCTTTAACAAAGTAGGGAGCGTTGTGGCTTGGGGCTTCCTCTATGTTTTATTGGTTACATGTAGCAGTTATACTCATATATTGTGAATTTTAGGAAGGTATGTTATATTTGCATTATATTTTTCCATGATATATATTCATATCATAATGTGCTTTTGTAGAAATATATGATATGTATATATACATATATTACCCTAAATTGTGGGTTTCACATACTTAAATTTTAAAATATTCCTAAATGCATCTGGCTAATAAAGCATATCTACTATCAATTCTATTTTCAAATTTGGTATGTTCTTAGTGCATTATCAGCATGCATTAACATTGCCCAATTCCATGAGGTATTGGCTCTTGAGCACCATGCAGAGAAAGCATCCTTATGTTTCTCGGGGTGGGGGTTTGTATTGTTTATCTACATCTATCCCGATTTTGGCGTTTGTCCAACTCATTCGATGGCTTCCTCTTCCGAGAAGGGTTCCTTATTCTCAATTACAGATGTCACCTCTGGTAATTTCAGTGGTATTTAATCAGTAGAGTGAAAGGTATATTTAACAATTAGTGGTGTCAGAAAAAAACAGTTTTTGCTTATAACCATTAAGCTGGCTATTATAACAAACAATTCTTAGTAAAACACATACAAATGCATTTGCTACAATGTTTTTATGATATATGACAATATCAGTGGCTAATACTATTTGAGTATGTAATGCATGAATATTTTACCATCTCAAAATGAAACGAGGAGTGAAAAACAAAGAATACAGCTTTCTGCATATATTTGTAAATTTTATTATAAATGTAATAACACTAATAATATAACTGTTATTTCAGTTTGTTCCAATAAATTTAAAGAATAACTAGATTACTTATACACACACACACACACACACACACACACACACACACACACACACACACACACACAGAGTGTAATCAAATGGCGGCCATGGTGGATGGCAGTGGCAGAATTTCAAAATCCCGCCACAGAGCCATCTGCCTTTAGCGTTTTGTGTATAGTAGCACCATGGCGTCCGCCATGGTTGTGGCATCATGGTATGGGCGCTGCCATGGCTGTAAGCAGATGACTTGGCTGTGGTTTGCTGATGGGCCATGGACCTTGGCTAGTTAAGGTCTTCGACATGGGTTGCGATATGAGCTAGGGCTTGGATTGGGGTGTCAATGGGTCTCTTGCAACTACTACTGTTGAGTGCGAAAACCATTTTGCGCCAAAGGGTTGAAGTGGACACAACGAGTGACAAGAGATGACGACGACGACAGCTAGGCAAGAGTTGAGAGAAGAGAGCCTAGACCTGTCGAGCGAGAGTCGGTGCTGTCGGTCGAGTGAGGTGAGGCGAGGCTTCCTCTGTAGTCGGTTGAGTGAGGTGAGGCTGTCGGTGCTGTCGTTTGGGGGCTGTCGGCCTAGAGATGAGGGATGAGTGAGAGGGGCTCTGTTAAGGGCCGAGGCATGCTTTGCTATTGAGTCGAGCGTTGTCAATGCAGAGTTGAGACACGAGCGAGATTTGCTCTGCTCTGCTTGCTCTGTTGCTTGGGGTAATAATATTTATTTATTTATTTTATAAATATCTTAACCTATTATTTTATAAATGACGATGAGAAATACAACGCTGAGGAGGACAATTACACGGAGGATGAGGATGAATGAGGATTTATGTAGTTTAAGAATATTTTGTGTGTTTGGGATTATTATTGAGAGTTTGACTCTAATATGTATTTTTTGTTCTTCTTTTTGAATGCTTGTAACACTTATTTGGTTGTTATGAAATGATGTAATGATGTTTATTTTTATTTAATATTAGTTTTTAGTTGTTTTTGCAATTTTTTATTGTAAATTTTGATTTTTTTTTTCTTGTCCGCCGTGTGGCCACCATTTGTCCGCCACGCTGTACGCCATGCCACCATGGCAGTTTTTTGGCTTGCCCGCCATACGCCATTGATAACACTCTGTGTGTGTGTGTGTGTGTGTGTGTATTGTAGGCCATGAATATATTAGGTCTTTATAATATGGATTTTGATCTTAAGCCATAGTGAGAATGATAAGAAACGAGGACAAATTAGAAGTTTTTGTACCTTTGGAATTTCTGACTCCCAAACACCCATGAGAAAGACAGGCAAGGGAAATGTCCTTCCTTCATAGCTTTTGAAGCTGTGTTCAAAATCAACCTATGTATAATGCCTGTTGGAAGATTTACATTTTAGAGTTGTTTATTTTATACATGGTATTGAACTCATGGTTTTCCTGATCAGAGTCAATGAAACTAATTAAAACAAAGATTGAATGGTTTCTAATTGGCTTCACCTAGTCTTTTTTGTAATTAGTTACATACGGATGGACATCTGTGAGTTGAATACTACCCTAGTTTACACATTTATTGAGCTAAAACTACCTTAAAGCCAAAATTGCCTTCATTCAAGTGGTGGTCATACAATTCCAGAAATTGCTGTTTCTAACTCTCATTTCATGTTTATCTGTTTGCAAGGTTCGTATTATACTGCCACAAAATTTATTGAGGAAATGATTGAAGAAAAAAATAGGCAAGGATATGAAATAAATCAGGTTGAATTTTTGATTGAGAGTATTATGTGAAATCTTTGACTACTTTTTTCTTTTTGCTGCCGCTATTGCTATTGCATAGGTATAGTATTTGAATCAATTGAAAACCATTCTTCTGTGCCAGTCATGTATTACTGCATTCCAAATCCTTCCTAATAGTGAAGTTGTATGAAAATATCAAGGAGTTAAAAGTAGTGGACATGGGCAAGGAATGCCAAATCAGTCTAAATTGCAATACTTGATCTCTCAGTCTCCTTAAGTAGCTTTCTACTTTTTATTGCTTGAATATAATTTGAATATAGACTTTGTTTATTATATATTCTGTTTTTTAAACTCATGTCATTATTGTTCATTAGAAAAAAAATTTCAAATGCAACACATTGCCTTCTTGGGTTGCCCTTGTTTAACACCATTCATTAGAGGCAAAAGTTTCCTTTTTTGGTTTAATTTTTTTTATGCTTTAACTTTTTTTGTCCGAGAATCCCTTGGTTTTCTTCACCAAGACTTCTTTTTAGAATCTGAAGTTTTCCATGTGTCTCAATTGCAAGAGGAATTGATTGATGGTACTTATCCTGCATCTGTAGATCAGCCCCAAACCTATGATCAAATTGGAAAGCTACAGTCAAAGATCATGATACCATTTCTAACAAGAATAGGTTTTGGTCCAAATGGAAGTATTCATGATAGTTTTTATGATGTATTTTTGTTTATTTCAGGAAACAACACCATCTGTAATTTAACTTGGTTATGTGTAATACTAGATTTAGGATTACCTAACTATTTGCGCAAACAAAAGGGGAGTTATTTTAGCAATTTAGTGGTTGGTTTCCTATAAAGGTGGTTGCTCTCTCTTTCCTCTTCTCCCCTCTACAGAATCAAACTGCACGTTGACAGAACAGTTTTGGACTTTAATTCTGACTTCGCAATACCATGTGAAAAATCCACCCTTTTTATCTATCTGTTGATTGGCTTCAAAGCCATGACAAAACTTGGAAGCTACAGTCAAGGACTCTAGTCCCATACCTAAGAAGATTATGTTTAGGTTCAAATGGAAGTATTCATGATAATGTTTATGATGGATTTCCTTTTGTTTTAGGAAACAAAACAATTTTTTAATTTAACTTGGATTTGTGTCCTGGTAGATGTAAAATTACCTGACTATTAGTGCAAATAAAAGGGTATTTATTTTATCAATTTATTGGTTTTGGTTTCCTTCAACGGTGGTTGCACTTCCTTTTCCTCTTCTTCCTTCTACACCATTACACTGCAGGTTGACAAAACAGTTTTTGGCTTCAATTTGGACCTAGCGATGCTATGTGAAAGATCCCCATTTTTGCTTTTTGTGATAAGGGTAAGCAATTATATGCATGCAGAGAATTGCCTACTGACATATAATAACATTTCCGTGCACCTTTAGAAATTGTTCATGTCATGACTTTGTAAGTGGGGCAGATCATTTTAGCTAGGTCCAGGAAAAAGTAGATGGTGGCTAACAAATAGGTAATTCCTTAGTTGTCTGACCACTAGTTCTAGTTGTTTGTTACATCATTCTCTCTGTGTACCTCTTCCAAACTAGAAAGTAGTCTTGTTGTGATAGCACTCTTAATTTGTGTCGTTCTTCAACTTAATCACCTCTGAGTCATCTGTACATGTATTCTGGACTACACGTCTGACCAAATGGACTTGTCAAGAAACTGTGTTATTTGAAAGAGATGGATATTCAATTCTTTCAGGCATTTATATGTTGCAAAAGAACTTTGATACATGAATGACACATGAACAGATGTTTTATCATTTGAGAATCATGGAATTGGTTGGAATTATGAGCAGAAGCTGATAAATCCTATTCTCCATTTAATAATTGTCAGAACAAATGAAGGACCAAACTTTGAGTCTTTAGTATGAAGTACTAATTAAGCTTAATCCATGACATGCGTTTTTAATATATTCTGTGTGTATCTTGTTGAATATGACAGAATGATGAAGAAATGGGAAGCTATTTTGGCTTAAGTTTTTATATTTTATTTTATTTAGAGTTTTATTAAATTATTTTTTAGAGTTTTAGTTTATTTCAAATTTGTCTTTAGGAAGGTGATTTATTTAGGAAGCTTGATTTTGGCGGATTTCATTGTTTCTGGATGTAGGAGCTTTCTCAAACTTGAGTTGTTTCCTAAGTAGACATGGGGGAACTAGGGCTATGAAGGGATGGAACAACTATTGAACATTTCAGCTTTGATTATGAATATTATTAGAAAAATATTGAGTTTGTTTGATTTTTTTCCTCTTGTTTGAAAGTTTGCTCCTGGATTGGACCCTTGTTTTGCTGCCAGAGCTTGGTTGCAATTCTACTTCTGCACCTCCTCTTGGTCCTAAGATTACTTGACTGATTCCTAGGAAGCCATTATTCGTGATGTCAATGCTCACTAGAAACTGCGTGTGGTACTGTTGGACATTTTGGTCAAAATCCCACCGCTTAATCATATGAAAGACTGATCCTTTGGATATGAAAATTCTTATTTTTGAGATGGTTGCTAAGGTGAGAGCATGTCCTTCTGAGAAAAGCTGCTTTTACAACTATTCTTGGCAAATTTGATTTATTGCATTTGCATTTCCTATATGTTCCTAGTATCCCATTTCGCAATCAAGAATGTCCAAAAGCAAGGCCCCAGAATGAGATGCAAAAGGTTTATCCTTTAAGGTTTTAACAAGTATCAAGATCAGTGACGCTGTGGAGTCCAATGATATTTTAGTTTAAGTAAGAGCAGATTGATTGGCAGACATTTTACTGGTTTAGAAGTGGGCGACAAATTATTTTTGCGTAAACATGAGATTTTATTATAACATAGAACTCATTAGATAACCCATGGACCAAACTCACAACTTCACTAGGGTATTCATGTAAAGTGCTTTGACCCTTCTATTTTTCAAGTCTACCCGCCTGAAAGCCAAGTGCACTTCTTGCTCGTGCTTGTCCAAACATCTGCATCATATTATGAATTTTGCTTTGGAGTCTTTTAACTGTCTCTGTCTTTTGATTTTTGCTGTATATTTTCCTTTTTTAATTTTAAGTCTTACTGTTTGAATTTTGCTATATGTAATTTTTTTTAAATTTATTTTTAAGTTTTTTTATTGTTTGGCTACCAGATTTAGACAACAGGAAGACAGAATGCGGAGCAATACTAAAGTGACCACACTACAAAGTTAGGTGAGAATGAGATATATGCCAAAGCTCAAGACTGAGCATATCATCAATGCCAATTGACAGATGTAGAACGAGAAGGATTAGAAGGATAAGAGTGATCTGAATGCAGATAAAGTTGAAGCCATCAAAGGTGTCTCTGTGACCAAAATCTTCCAGTTGCAGCAGGTCATGCTATTTATTACTTGGTTTTGAGGTTATATTATGATAATTTTAAAATATGAATTGCTTAGCAAAATTTGCATTGGGTAGCAAACTGGTAATTCTGGGTTGGTGGATGAAGTGGTTGTAATTGGTTGGTTAATGGTGGAAATGAAATTATCTTATGCTTATCGCCCCTCTCAATTCATCCAATTGCGATTTATTTCTTATACTTCGTGAATTGTGACAAATACAATCCAATAGTTTTCTAAGTTATTTGTGATATAGATGCATCTTAACTGGAGAAGACAGTTTTGCCTGCTACCAGGCAAAAATGAAGGGTGATTCTAAGTTATTATGCTGCACAAATGCATTTGACTCTAGGGTCAGACACTGGGAGGCTATTGTAGTAGGGGCTTGGCCTGCCAATCAATATGAAACTTGCGTATCTCTTTGCCATTTTTAAGTTGTGCATTATACTTAGATTTATACTTTCTATTGTTTGTTTCTAATAAATTGATATTTACACAGATGATGGAGCATTCAGTAACTATTTTGTGGAGTTGCAGTGGACTTGCAAAAGTTGATATATTGTAGTATTATCTATAATTTGTGGAGAAAAAAGTACAGATGGGGTAGGCCATTGATAAATCTTAAAGCAATTCATTGAAAGAAACATGGCTATAATAGGACAAAAACTTGTTTGACACAAATTTGACAGGATGCACTTTATTTCTATTATGGATGAATCATCAACAATTTTAGTGGAATTTTGAGACATTTTAATATGAGCAAGAGCTATGATAGAAATGTGATAACAAACACAAATTGCCACATTGATGACAGTGTGAGGTGAAGAGAAAGAGAGTGACTAGAGGGAGGTAATCACCCAAGAGGAACATAATTACATATCAAAATAAAGTGGAAGCATTTGTGAACCTTATAGACAAAGGAGTCCAAGGTAATTGGCTAAGCACAAAAGGAGGGGAATTTCCATGTTTGATGAGTTGAGGAGAATGTTCCTTTCATTTTCTTTAGTAATTGCCTAGCCAACTTTGGCACCCTCAAATCCAAGACCCCTTTTGTGCTTTTGCCTTGTAAAACCACGGCCAACTTGACCCCTCCAAGATCTCCTGCAAATATATACTACCTTTTTTGTGAGTGGAACCAAAGCCAATCCCACCTAAAGATGCACAATCTTTGCTATTTTCAATACCAGCAGCCTACTCCAGCAAACCTAGTGTGTAATGTCAAACTGACTGCCCTCTTTGTCTGTACCTCTCTCTCTCTCACTCACTCACACACACACACACGCACGCACTGGTTTCTCCATGATTTGAATTGCGGTGGTGCTAATGCCAACGCATGTAAACGTCATTTCTCATGTCATTTAAAAGTTTAAGTTCGTTCGGACAAATATACCCTTAGAATCCCAACACCGCCCGGCGGAGGCATGGCACGCACGGTTAGGAGATGGGACGCAGCGCTGTTGAAGTTGGAATTCATCTGTGTGAGCTAGGTGGAGCGAGGTTTAAAGGATAGCACATTAAATTTGAGGGGAGAGAGATGGGATGAAATCTAAAAGGACCCTCTTCCAATTGTGCTGTGTGGTCGGTCACACTACCCATGCCGCCTCCGTGGCTTACTCTACTGAGCTCAACCTTTTTCCGTGTAGGAGCTAGCACATTTATTCCATATTAAATTTTGATTAATTAGATTATAAATTTTAATATTTGTTTAATTAATATTTAGTAAATATTATATATACTAATTTATTGTATCAATTCTTAATATTAAATATAAAATTAGAATTAAGGTTATGTATATATTCTAAATGTTTGAAACTCTCGTAAAAATTATAGACTTTTAATCTAATAAAATTGAGAATATATTCAAAAACATAGTAGATTATGTACTTTTATTGAAAGTTGTATTTTATTTTATTTTTTAAATTGAGAGAATAATAGTAAATTTTATGTTATTATTATAATTTTTTATTTATTAAATGATGTGTATTTTGAATTATTTATAAAATTGACTTTTGTCTAGCAGTTTTGCGAATCAACTGGACCTTTGCCTTTCTTCTGCTTGTTTCCCATTCCTCCTTCAACCATCACTCTTTCTTCTCTCTCTCTTTCTCCTCCCTTTTTTCCACGTCCACCTCTCTGTCTAATGCGGACTAACTTCCTTTGTGGAGGTGGTCTAATTTGAACCAACTCACTAAAAGAAATTAATTCAACGTGGATTGATTTCTATGTATCAATCGATCGAGTTAGAACCAAACTCTATATAAAAGTAAGTTTATAATCAATCGAATTCTGAATAGCAAAAGTAATTTTACCTATTTTAATAAATAATATAAAAATATACATAATTTGATAAATAATAAAAATTATAATATTAATATAAAAAAATAGCATTAAAAGTGCTTTTAGAAGTGGGTATGGTGCTGACTCCTAAGAATCGACAATGGGTAATTTCAAATTATGCTTCAACAACATTTAAAGGTGTCAGAATTTCTGAAATATTAATTTTGTTACAAGAAAAATAAAAGATTATTATGTTCACTTTGAATGGGCGGTGGGTCCCTCCCAAATAATAAAAATTTTGAAACTTTCACTTTCACTTTCAGTGGACAGATTCGTACATGTTACATGCAAAGTGGTCATTCTCTTGTCCATTTTTGTTTTTAATGTATTTATTATATCTGAGAATTTCAGTTCATAAAGTTGATGAGAAGAAATACATAAACCGGAAATGCTAAAAGCCACTAGTGTCTGCAAAAGCTGCACGAAGGGTCAACTCAGGTGCTGTGGAGTATCATTTCGCCTTTCCCTCTCACCCTTTATCAAGAAACACGATGGCTAGGCAAAGTTTGGATGAGGTTCTTTTTCTTCCTTTGGTGCATTTTATTTACTATTTAGGCACCAAAAAGTAGAGACTGCTGTTTTCACCCGTAAAATTTACCTGACCAGATACAATTATCAATATTATCAAAAAAAATGTGTGTTAATGTTTTATCTCATTTTATTTTTAATTTAATAAAATATTCTTTTTAATATTATTTTCAATTGTATTACCATTTTTGTTGTATTTTTATATTATTATAATTGTTTTTTAAAGATCATTGAAGAGTTTTTTAATAAAAAAATGAATTATGTTTAAATAAAAATATTGTTGCCATGTAAATATGGTATTATCAAATAGATATGAGAATGAGATTAAAATTAAAACTCAGCCAGGTACGAGAATAAATATATCAGTCAAACAGAAGGACAAGTACAGTAATAATAGCCATCTTGCCACTTATAATAAAAAAATATTAGTGTGATATTCCGTTTCACATCAATTTTTAAGAGAAGTTTGATATGATAAATAAAAGATTAGAGACTACTATTAAATAATTTTGACTTAAACTTTTTAAGTCAGTAGTTCAGGTTCAACAAGTTATTAGAGTCAGTAGTACTCGAGTCGTTATAAATGATATCAGAGAAAAACGATTTTCAGACTTGTTCTGTTTATATACGAATATAGATTTTTGATTTGACGAGAATGTTAAGTATTTAAGTGGAGGAAATTGTGACATCTCATTTCACGTCGATTTTTGAGAAAAATCTGATATGGTGTATAAGAAACTAGAAACTAATACTAAATAATTTAGACTTAAGTATTTTTGATTAGTAATTCAAACTCAACAAGTTGTTAAGATTAGTAGTTCTCGGGTTGTTACAATTGGTACGTTGCTATTAAGACTCTTTACATTTTCTCGAAAATATATATTTATTAGTATATACTGTATTACTTAATTATGTTTTAATTTTTTACAATTTTTCTTTTTAACATGAGATTGGTGATGTTATTATTATGTTTTATTTTACATTTATAATAAAATTACTAATAAAAATGTTAATATATTAAATAAATAATAATAATAAATTTTATGAAAAATAATGTCCATGTGTGGAGGCAGTCATTCATCGAGTGGACTGATTTAAGGAACAGGATAGGCAAGCAGCCACGTCCGACAAAATGTGTAGAATCTGAAAAGATGGGACACGTGGAAATACGAAAGGGACTTTTGCACTGTAGCAAAAGTTGGAAAAGCTTTAGGGAGGGGTACTGAGTTGTCATACACAAACAAACGACAGGTATCACTCTAATCAAACAGCCAAGGATCAACCCCATCCACTTCTTTTGCCCCAGAGAATTTTTGTTAATGCCACCCCCTCTTCCTCTTCTATTTCCTTCCTTTCCCCATCCAGACAAGAGCTACAGGACGAAATTCTTTTTATTTCTTTATTTTTTATGCTCGTTCGTTCTCATACCCAACTGTGGAGAGCTGAGTTGTTCAATTGTTTTATATATATCTACTTTTTCTTTTTCACAAAGATAAAGTTAATAAGTATCCCTAATTGGACATGATAAGATCTTTTTATTGTATATAAAAAATTGAATTAAATTTGTCATTTTAGCATGAATTATTGAAAAATGTTAAATCTTTTTTGCTTTGAATAGTCCAATTATTCTTATTTATAGGTTTAGAAAAGTCTACTCTCTTGGTAGGACAAATAACACTTTATCTAAAAAAAATTTAACTTTTATCACTACATCCCTTAAAAATATATAAAGAAAATTTTTCCCTTATAAATATTTTTTTTCCTTATAAATATTAAATTTATAACATTTGTCATCTTCTCAACATTTAAGTGAAATATTTATTAAAAATTTTACTTTTAAAAAATGTAAATATCATTTCAGGTATAAATATTGATTAATTTTCTCATATTTCAATATTTACAGTCATTATTTATACTTAAAAACATATTTATATCCTTTAAAAATAAAATTTTGATAAATATTTTTTTTAAAAATTTTTTGAGAGATAAAGTATTATTTGTCTTTTGAAATAATTCATTTATTTATAGTATATTTTTAAAATCTTTATTTGTAAATTTTTAATTTATATATTTTCACAGTTAATAAAAACTCATAATTTTAAAATTAAAGAGTTATAAAATTTATATTAAATTAATTAAAATTTTTTATTTTAAAATATTCATAAACAATATTAATTTTAAATGATATAAATATTTTTTAATATAAATAATAATTTTAAATGTTAAAACAGAAAAAAATTAATCAATATTTAAATCCAAAATAATATTCATACTTTTTTAAAGTAAAATTTTTAATAAATATTACATTTAAATATTAACTAGAAAAATAAATATTATAAATTTAATATTTATAAATAAAGTCCCTTTTATATATTTTTTAAATTTAGTACTAAAATTTAAGATTTTTTAAAGAATATATTGCTATTTATCCTTCCTATTAAAAGAAAAACAAACGGACCCATAAGGCCATTAACTAAGAGAGGCTTTGGTACCAGCTCACCGTCCAACCAAAGTGCCTCACAGTGAAAAGCCAATAATGGAGGTTTTACCAAAAGAAGGGAAACCCTACAATCTAAAAAGAAGCTCTAATCTTGGTCCTCTGCGTCAGAACATTTATATATGTGAATATTGATTAAATACTCTGCAATATTATTGATATTTGCCTTTTATATTATTAAAAATTATAAAGAAGAGTAGGGTAATATCAACTCATGCCTTCCCTTTTTCTGCTCTCATCAATGTTTCTGCACCTCGAGTGCTATGAAACATGCCATCTAGCCTGAAATATATAGCTAATGATGGGTCTTCCCTTCTCCTCGAAGATAAACGGCCCATCCGGGAGGAAAAAAGAAAAGAAAAGAAAAGAAAGAAAATAGAGCATTTCACAGGAGTAAACTAAACTTCCAAACAGAAACTTCCAGAAGAAACCAGCGTTCACCCACTTCTTTTCTCACTCTACAAAACACCTTCAATGAATTCATCAAGCAAAAGACCTTTTCCCTCTTCATCATCATATTCAAGTTTCTCAGCTGCCCCATTGCTTTTGCAAGTTTCAGTCATCTCGGAGCCAGAGCTTGTAAGCTTGATAGCCTTCCTAGCCTCAGCTTCCCAATCTGTATCCTTGTAAATAACAAAGAGAATACACAGGGCACAAGCTACTTGGGCTGAGAGGAGGCCGAACCAAAGGCCACTGAAGCCAATTTTGACCCAAAAGGCCAAGCCAACAGCCACCGGAGTCCCCACAATGTAGAAGGAAAGGAGGTTTATTCGGACCCCCACTTTGGGCCTTGCGGTGGCTCGTAGGATTCCACATCCGGTTGTTTGAGGGCAATTCCCGAGCTCACACAGCCCCATAAGTGGCATCACCGAAGCTACAAGGCCTTTCACCATCTCATCGGCGGTGAACAGTCCTCCCCATCTCTCCCTAAAGATCACTGTCCACATCACATTGATCAAGCCGATAACAACTGCACTGCCTAATGCTACCCATGCTGCTAATTTTGCTTTGTACGGCTTCCCTGCTCCAAGCTCATTCCCTACCTGAAAGTTGAATTTCCACTTATTGATGAATAAAAAATGCCCATTCAATTCACTGTATGGTTCACAAATATCATGATCACATGAAATCAAGAAGATTGTTTTGTCAAATCAATGATAAACTATTGTAGAATAATTACCATTCCCCTGATGTCAAAGTGTAACAGAAAATTGTCTACTGTTCTAAATCCAGAAAAGGACTGCTCCGACAATAATATTAATACAATAAATAATTTCATTAATGAAGTAGCAACAAAAATCACAGGGATCATGCGGCCAGATCAATTAGTCATCAATGATCAATTTTTGGCCTGAAAGTTAGTACAATTACTAGTTTCATCACAGACACCTGGTTTGCTTTTGTTGGTTAGAGCTAAGTTTCATCACACACGTATGGAACAAAACATCATGGCCCAAAAAAGGCAGAGGAAAAGGAATGTGGCCAAGGCAACACTTGTCCTATGCTCAGATTTGTGCAATCACAACCCATTTGCGATCTTAAGGTATCCTAAAAGTGATAACCTGATGCAATCATGTAACAGATGAAAAGCATACTCAAATCACTCATGGACATTTGGTGAAGCAACCTAGCACCATGTTTGGATAGCTCTCAACTGGCAGGAGAAAAGGGAAGGAGAAGAAGAGAAAAATACTTAGACCCAAAAACAGAGGCACTTTCGCTTGTTTGCCAAGTATGGGTTGAAGACTGCAACAGGTTCATCAAAACATGATTTTGATAATGCCATTATTTCCATTTTTGAAGCCATCCTTTCTGGTATCTTATCTTTTCAAATTCCACTCAGTTCCTCCATCCTTCCCCTTCTATTTTTCCCCTTCAAAACCAGAAACTTAATAAAAGGAAGAGAAAGTCGTTACATTCCTTCTTTCTTTTGAGAAATTCCAAAATTAAAATCACAATCATACTCATGCTACCCACCAAAAATAAATAATACAACCACTAAGTATCATAAATTGACCACACATTTAGACACAACAAATTTTTACTTTGAATCAAAGAAAACTTAACGCCACTATAGTGGAACCACCCATCCCTCCACACATGCAAACCCCCCCCCCCCCCCCCCGCGGGGGTGGCGGGGAAAAAAAAAGGAAAAAAAGATAATTTACTTTTGTTCTTATTGAAAAATTTAACTGCCTCTCAGCGCTAAAACTAATGACAGCACATGGACTACAAACCAGTAAAGCAAATGAAGCAAACCTGACCTATGATTATGAAATGCAAGTTACACTTTATATGCACTGCTTGCCTCACTTGTCAATGAAGAAACCAATAAAGAAATAATGAGAAGAAGAGTAACAAAGAAAAGACACAGATTTCTTTTGTCTGACTACAGTGCCTAACAACAAAAAAATGCTTCAATAATGCTTCGAGGCGAATAGAAACCAATCTCCTCCAGTGACTCAGAACTGAATGGGTATAAATCATTGAGCAATCCATATCAAGCAATGGCAGAGGAATTCAAGAAAAATGCTACAAAAGAGGATTTGAATCACCCATGTCTATTTTCTGCTCCAAAGATTTAAAAGGTCTTGCACTGTGACACACAATCATTTGTGGCAATAGTGTATATATAAAACAAAAGTGTTGGCTCCTCACCAAAATGCATCTACACTTACTCAACAATGTAGGCCCATACACCTCATTTTGATTGAAAAGAATCTGAATCGGCCACGTTGTGTTCTTTCACATTCAAATAAAGACCCCTGAACTCGTATAAAATTAACAAAGGCGAGTTTTCCTTCTTGGTTTAGCCAATTTGGCTTAGTAAATCATCCGTTTTCTTACCTTGTATTGGTTAGTAAAATCCTAATGACCTCTGTGACACTACCTACCTGTGAGTCCATGCAGTAATTGGTGCATAAACATTTTTATATACTAGCATAACTAAAAATATTTACACGGATATGCAAGACACGAACATATCTAATCAAGGTTGGTTCCTAAAAATTAGTCCACTCTGCAAAACTTGATCCCTTCCCTGGAAATATAGTTAAAAAAAAAAAAGGAAAGGGAAAGGCAAAGGGAAAGCGTAGGAGAAAGAGAGGGATATACCCTGGCGGAGACACAGCCAGCCAAGGCCATGGGGACGTTGTACATGAGACTAGTAGTCTGAATGAGTACGCCGGTAGCCGCCACAGCCTCCCTGGGACTGGGAAGGTAACCTGCAAGCAATCACGGTGGCAATATGAATTCTAACATAATTAAGGTTCTGTTTAGTCACTTGCATGGCTTCGGGCTTTTAGCCGAAAAGACAATATAAGCCAGGATATCAGAATTTATGGGCTTCCAAGTCAGAAGGCCACACTCTTCAGCCCAAAAAGACAAGAAGTCATGACACTGTAACTCTTAGGCTTCTAAATTTGAAGGGCATGAGCCAGAAAACTACAATATATCAACTTTACGGGGCTTTTATTTTTGAGAAAAACCAAATGCACAAGTCAGAACCTGAATCTGAGATAAACCACGAACGAATCGCCACCCGTACCTGCGAGTACTGTCACAATCTCGTACCACCACCATTCAAGACACACCGCGGCGCAGCTGGGCACGGCCAGTCTCAACAGCGGCCAAATCCCGCCCACAGCTCCCCAATCCCACCACCAGCACCTCTCCACCTCCAACCCCACCTCCCACACCTCCACACGTACAACACCATCAGCAGTACCATGTTCAAATTCGTCAACACCGACGCCATGGCCACCCCCCGCACCCCCAACCCCAGTCCCACCACCAGCGCATAATTCAGCGGCACGTGCAACGCCACCGCCATTAAACTACAATACATTTGCGGCTTCGTCACCCCCTGCGACCTCAAATACACCCTCAGAGGCTGCAACAACGTGTTCGTCAAAAGGTCCGGCAGAGAATAAAAACAGTAAATCGCTGCCATGGCCGTGATTTCCTTGTCTTGACCCATGAATAGTAAAATATTTTCCAAGTTTAGCCAGAGAAGGCTAATGGGTATGATTGCAATCAGGAGTATGAGGATCATGCGGTGGAGGGAGAGCGCGAGGAGGTCCCAGTTCTTGCTGCCGTAGGCCTGGCTGCAGACGGGTTCGAGGCCGGAAGAGAGGCCGTTGAGAACAGAGTAGCCGGTGATGTTGGTGAATCCGATGGAAAGGGCGCCACCGGCGAGCTCTAGGCTGCCGAGACGGCCCAAGAAGAGCACTGACACTACTGCTCGAACATAGACAAGACAGTTCATGGCTGTTATGGGCAAAGCCATTCCCCAGAGTTCTTTCACCTCCTCCACCACCTAAACAGAGCATCATACAGGAAAAAAAATACATTCACATAAAAAAAAAGAGAGAGACAGAGACAGAGAAAATCGTGTAAAACGGAAGCTATTTGAGCTGTTTCACCTGAGATGGTGCGGGATTCCTGTGGGAAAAAAAATCCGGGTCCTCATCCGCCATTGTTGATTGAAGCTAAAGAAACAAAATAGCTCGGAAACCCCTCTCAAAATGGCATGTGAGTCCTGCAAACGATTGACTCAACCAATAAGAAAACCGACCAAAAGCGGACATTATTAATAGATTCAATCGTGTTCTTATTAATCGAAATCCTCATTATGGCCTCAAATGAAAATGAAAAACCAAATTTTTTCAACTCACTCACTCACTTTCTGTTTCTCAAGCTCTCTCTCTCTCTCTCTCTATATATATATATATATATTTCTCTCTATTCTTTCAGGGAGAAATTTTGTATGTCTCTATTCTTTCAGGAACGGCAGAGATAAAAATGGCGAAGCAACGTTAAGAAAAATATAGCGAGAGGGTGGGAACTGATAGGTAACAGATAATGCCCAGTAGCCGCTTTCTTTTTTTCTATTATCTGAGGGGATGCAGGAGGGGTAACTATAGGCGGCGACTATCGCGTAGAGGCATTTTTTTAAGGCCTATGGGCAGAAATGACGACAGGAAAAGGGAAGGTTTGCAGTTGCAGGGAGAAAGGAAGTGGGAGACAGCAATGGTTTTGTGTACCTCTGCGAGCGAGGGGGAGAGAGAGAGGGAGAGACAGGGCTCGGGTTTTAGCTCTGTACCGCCTCTACAAATTATAAATCACAAATTTTTCCATTAATTTTATTTTTAATGCTCTCGGTGCGAGGAAGCATAGCTGCAGAGACTGGACGGGCACAGGAAGGGGCACCGCTCCATGGCTCGAACCATCGAAACGAAACGGTAACGTGCGAAAGTCGGCTAAATTCCTCTCACCTTAAATTTCGGAATTTTTTAAAAATTAATATTTTATTAAAAAATATTTAAATAATTGAGGCCATGTTTTTTAATTATTTCCTTTCCTTTTATTTAGTATTCGGTTTTTAAAAAATTAATATTTTATTAGAAAAATATTAAAAAATTTTAGGCAATGTTTTTTAATATATTTTGTTTCCTTTTTATTTAGTATTCGGTTTTTCAAAAATTAATATTCTATTATAAAAATATTAAAAAAACTGAGGCCATGTTTTTTAATTTATTTCCTTGCCTTTTTATTTAGCATTCGGTTTTTTTTAAAACTAATATTTTATTAAAAATATTAAAAAATTGAGGACATGTTTTTTAATTTATTTCCTTTCCTTTTTATTTAGTATTTAGTTTTGTAAAAAATAATATTTTATTATAAAAAATTAAAAAATTGAGGCCATGTTTTTTAATATATTTCCTTTCCTTTTTCTGTTTTCATTTCCATAAACATTGAAATTAAAAATGGAAACAACTTTAATAACATGTTTTCATTTTCTAAAAATGGTAATATTTTCTTTTTAAAAAAAAATGGAAACACAATTTTTATGTTCCATAAAAAATAGCAATGCAAGGTAAATAGAATTTCTATTTCAATTACGAAAATCTTATATAAGAGAAAGATGTGAAAAATAGATATCAACAAATATGTATTAAAAAGAAATATTCCAAAACATGGGCAAAAAAAGAATTTAACAATATTATTATATAAATTAAAATATAAATAGTGTAGAAACAAGAAAATGGAGAGAGATTAATAATAAGTAGTGAAGAGGAAAATTTTGAATAATGAAAATAAAGTATTAAATAATATTTTTTCATATATTGTTATTGGAATACAACAAATAAAAATTATTAATTTTGAACTTGTGTAGGGGTAAGGGAAAGAATGAAAGTGAAAGGAAACGAATCAAAAAAATTGGTTTTTAATTTGTTGGAAAATTATATAAAAATGAATAATTAATTATAATTTTATTTAGATATCAATAATAAATAAAATAAAATAAATTTATTATACTAACCTTATTTTCTAATAACTATCTGTTGTTTATTATTTTTTTATGGTGAGAAGAAATATATTTAATTTGGAATTTCATTCCCTCACCATGTTTGAGAAAGTACCAAAAGGGTAAAAATTATTAAAGAAAGTAAACCTTAAATAATGATTTTCCTTTTATAATCTTAAGCAGTAAATTTGTTTTCCTTTGAATTAAGTCTACCAAAAAAGGTGAAAATTATTAAAGAAAGTAAACCGTATATAATGCTTTTCCTTTTATAATCTTAAGCACTAAGTTTGTTTTCCTTTGAAGTGAATGGGTACAAAATTTATAATATTTCAATCCACTTAAAATTCTCAAAATTTGGGCCTTCTCGGCCCTTTCTATATCCATAAACTCAAAAACAAACCAAACATGGTAGGATAATTACATTTGCGCCCTCCCCATTTATTAGGTAGTTGGCGTCGCCGGTTTAACCAATGCGGAATCGAGTTCCGCTATCCCCCTATTGCCGGTCTAAAAGGAAATATCAACAGTGTTCATTTCCCTTTGTACCCCTGGCCTGTCCTTCTAAGCCCTAATTCAGACGTAGCATAAAACTCTCTCTAGAACAAACTAAGTTAAACAATGCTACATTTTGTAGGGATGGTAGCTGTCCCTGTTCAGGCATTGTAAACTAGTCCAGATTGTAATTGAATTATCAGTTTTGTTCCTTAAAAAATTGGGATTAGAATTTTGAAAATCCATCAAGTTCCAAACCTCCACAGCCCGATCTTATTTACAATTTTAGTTCATCATGATTTCAATTTCAGTTTGATCTCAGTTGCAATCTCGATCTAGTTTGATTGTGGTTTTGATTTGGGTTTTGTTCTGGTTTAACAAAAAAATATTAATTATTAATTTATAATAGTTTTTTGTTATTGAAAATAGAATTCTAATAATAATTTTATATTAAGAGATTGTTCTACTTTTATTTTTTTTTATAATAAATATAAGAAAAAACAAACCAAAATTTTATTTCGTATAAAATATAAACTATAATTCAATTATTTATGTTTTTTTTAAATATTACCACTTCATTTTTTTATGTTAAACAAATTTTTTATATATTTTTCTTAAATTTGATTTGTATAATAGAAGAGATTATTGTTTAATTTATGCATTTATATTTAAATTAACGATATCAATTTTATATTTTTTATTAGTTAATGTCTAAAATAAATTTTTTTTTATCTAAAAGTACATATTTTTTATATCTAAAAAATAGATTGTATGAATTATATCTAAAAATTAAGTAAATGTCTTTTTTATATCTAAAATAAAAAAGACAAACAAAATTTTCACAGTTATTTATCTTGTACTCAATTTCATATCTAGTCGAACTTGTTTAAATATAATTATTTTTTAAAATTAATATATTTTATAACATATTAAACATATTAGTCTTTTAGTACATTTTTTAATTTTTATATATATATATATATATAATACTTGGTACATGACAAGTTAAATTTTATAATCTTTGTCATTGTCCTTGTATTCAAAAAAAATTTTGTAAAAATTTCTAAACATGCCCTTATCCCTATTTATAGTATCTTCACCCAATCTCAATCAAATAAAATTAGCAAGTACTTGTCAAGTATAAGTAAAATTGTTGTCATAACAATAAACAATGTTATAGTGTCGTTACTCTCTTTAAAAAAATGCACTTGTTAAGGTGAATAAGGCTACTTTTATAATTCAATATTGCTCATTGCTCTTGTCTGACGTGGGATCAGTAACAAACTTTTTCACTTTAATTTTTGACACTTTTATCAAGATAAAAGCTCATCAAAATGGGGTTCATGCCCTCTCCCCATCTTGCCTACCTCCATGGAGGCATCGGAGGCGCTTATGTATGTGTCATAATATTATTAAACTAATCTATCGAAATTGATTTCTAATATTATTTGTCGTGGAGTATTATTCTCTCCTTAAAAAATGCACCTATCAAGGTATATTGCACATTTTTTATATTTTAATATCTCTTATTGATCATATCTGATATAAAATTCATGACACAATATCTCTAGATTATTTTGCTTGTATCTGCGACTTCCAAAAATAGCGATAATATGTATATCAAATAAAAAATTTTATTTAGTTTAATGTTATAACTTTTTATAAATTTTACATTTATTATTTCTAACTCATTTTTACTAATCATGCAATTAAATAACAAATTTTATTTTATCTAAATTCATTTTTCCCAAACTGCTTTTTTTCAAATTTACTTACTCTGAATTTGTTATGAAACCAAACTTTACTAATTTAGACACATATATAATTATTGAGAATAATATTATAAAAACATTATTTTAGGATGGTTCAAATTAGGAACTACAATTTCATTTTGTTACAATTTGGTAAATTTATATTGCTCCAGTCATCTCACATCAAAATATATAAAACCATATGAGAAAAAATGTTAAATAAATTTAGTATGAAGAATTGGGCATATTATGGTCGAAGAATTGGCCGAAATTATTTATTTTGGCTAAATTATAATGGTCATATTATAACATTTAACTAACCAATAAAAGTTATGCCGATTAGAGAAAAATAATTGTGACTATTGGAAATTAAATAATTGTAATTGTTTAATATAATATTATCGAATTGCATAAAACACAAATTTTTCAGTAAAAGGCACATTTTTCATTTTATCATAGAGTTTTGAGATTTTATTACTTTTTAAAAGATTTTTATAACCTCTCTCTCTCTCTCTCTCTCTCTCTCTCTATATATATATATATATATATAAATTTCACGTAATGTTAATTTTATTTTATATTTAAAAAAGTCTCCATTACTATAACACTCATATTGAGATCATTAAATAAATACTAATGTTTTATTTCACATTTTGGTTTTTTAATATAGTTTTTACAAAAAAAGAAATTATCCTCTTTTTAATATAATTTTTGCTTTGAGAGCTTGTTTGAAAGAATTGGGTTTCAAGAAATTAATCTTTTTTTAAAAATTTGGTTTGTAAAACTTATTTTTATTCCTCCTTTTCTAAATTCTCTTTTATTTCTATTACTTCTTAAATTCTCTGAGTAGTAAAAATTTACTTTTAATTTCAAATATACCCTTAAAAAGAGAGTTTAGACAAATGACATATGTAGCTTATTATTAATGTAAATAGCAGTACATTTGTTATTACTTTTTTGACCCTTAACCTTTGAACAGAGTAACATCATGGTCAGTAAACAAATAAAAAAGAAAAATAAAGGCAAGAAAAACAAAAAAAAATAACCCACAATAAATTGAATTTATAAGGATGATTGATATTCTTATTGTAATTAAAAATTTATATAGATGTTAGATTCCATGTTTTTATTTGGATATTTAGAACAAAATTTTTAAATAATTTTTGAATAAAATATATATATATATTTAAAATATCTAAAGTATCACGTATAGATGTTGTATCAATGGCTCTTGCGACACGTGGCAACGTGTATTATAGGTTCTATAGTACTAAGGTTCCAACATAGCAATATTTCAAATGCGTCCAAAAATATGTTGTCATTAGTTTGTGACGCATCTTACTTGTCTCAAAATTATAATGATATTCTTGGCAGACAATACGTCTAAAATGTTGTAAATTTTAATGTCACACATTTAAGACAGCATGTTTATATGTTAATTTTTAGTTTATATAATATTTTAAAAATCAGATTAGTTATCATAACAACGTAGTCAATCGGTTAATAATAAAAAGGTTATTTAAAAATAAATAAAATTAGGTTTTGACCTCCCTCTAACTTCGAAAGCCCGGAGCTGCTCCTGCTGCTCAGTCGACACTCGAACAAAGCAGAATTTTACCAAGTACCAATTTCTATGGATTGCGTGTTCCTGCTTCCTTTCTCTTGCAATTACCGGAAGCATTGGGTGATGGTTGCGGAAAACAACTTCACCTCGACTCCAACATTGCACAAGCTAATGAGAGATTTTGCCACTAAAATTGGTATTAGATCTGGGTTTTTGTATTTAACCGCACGCCACCACTTGGAAATTAGATTGACAACACCTCTGCAATCTAGAAGTTTGACACCTTGAAATTTTTTTGTTTTTAAAAAAGCAGTTTTTCAACTCGTTGCATTATTGTATTTAAATTGTGACTCATTATTTATGTACAATCCTTCGTCTTCTCTATGTATATTATGAAAAATTTGTTGATATTTTATTAACCCAGAATGTGATGGAGAAATAGAGAAGGAGAATAATGTATATTTTTGTTTTAGAAATTTGGTAATTTATGGAAAATTTCCTCTTTTGCAACATCATCCTAGAGAACTATTTTTAATTTTGATAAATTGAAAGCCTAAATCTAAGAAGAAAGAAAATTTAAAATTGAAATTTCAATTTTTAAGATCAATTTTTGAAGTATTCTTTTAAGTTGACCCATAATAAAAATGACTTTTATTTTTTGATTTAAGTCTTCATCTTTCATTTTGTAATATTATATTTTATATTATTTTTTAAGTGTAATATCAAGTGAAATATCGTAGCCAACCGGGGGGTTGAGTGGGTGTGTCTATTTGTTTATCACCTAAACTTTAAATTACACCTCAATTTGCCCCATCTAGGCCAACATTCCCTGCATCTGTAGGGAGAAGATATGCTAATCCATGGTGGCTGATGAATCTCATTCTGTCACCAGTTTTCAATTTGTTTTGGGAAAATGCTAGAAAGCCTATTGTTTCTTCGGCCAATATGCAGATGAATCAAAATAAAATATATTCAGTTCATTTAACAATTCTAATCAATTCGATTCGGTAGATTTTTTTTTATAATTTGATTCGGTTCAATTTCATTTGTAATCCGACTTTGTCAATCTTGATCCGCCATGAACCAATGGAATGCTTAACCTACTTAAAAGGTTGATACATCAGTAGACTTAGCAATACTGTTTAAAAGTTAATAGAGCAGTAGACTTGGTAATGGCCTTGGGAAAAGGGAATTGGTTTAAAAGACAATTGGCATATATGTGAACAAATAACGCTTCACTTCTTATAAAATTTAAATTTTAATATTATATTTTTATAAACACGTAAAATTAATTTTTTTTAAATTATTAAATTTATAATACTTATTTTTTTCAATCAATATATTAATAAAATATTTATAAATATATTTTTAAGTATAAATAGTAATGATAAATAACTGAAACAAAAAAATAATTAGTTACTTTTTACACATAAAAGACATTATATCATTTAAAAGTATAAATTCAAAGAATATTTTGCCAGAAATGTTAACTAATGATACGTGTTGTTAATTTAATATTTTAGAAAGAGAAAATTCCTTCTATATATTTATAAAAGGTACAGTGTTAAAATTTAAATTTTTAAGGATAAAATGTAATTTGTCCTATATTTGATAATTTAGTAAAGAAGAAGAGTGTCCTAGTTGAAAATATCTACTTTTTCCGTGTAAAGATTGTTAATGGACACAGTCCTTGATCTACCTCAATGACAAAGACTCTGATTGTGGCTTCCCTTATCTGTAGATCTTCTTCTGGAATGAATTTATCTTCTTACCCATTTCAGTTGTCTCACTTTATCATCACTAGGAGGTTGTTAGTGTAGTGTAATTTTCAGAAAAGAGAAGGAGAAAAAAAGGATGAATCAGGATGAGCTGATAAGAAGAAACATTAAGATAAACGTGCGTGCGTGTGTAGTTAGTAATTAGATAGATGGATAGAAAGAGAAACTACTTGACATAATAAGCAAATGCAGCTTGCTATGTCTCTAGGGCCAAGCCACCTCTGTCAATTTTCTATAATTTGTTTGGGAACTTAACGGAGAGAAAATGGAAAAGGACATTGTGAATTATTCTAATACCGAAAATTTTTATTTGATAATTAAAGAAGATGAGAAAGGATATATATTTTATTGTATAATTTTTTTGGGTATTATAAATTTATAATTATTATTTCCCTTTAAACCTTTTCAATTGTGGAATAATTGAAACGGGTTTTCATCTTTTCATTTTCTTATGCTTTCTTTTGTTTCTTTTACAAAATTTAAATTTAAACAAGTGATAATTTCCCTTTTCTCTCCAAATCCCTCGATCCAAACAAGATAAGAATGTGGCTGAGTTACCAAAACCAAGAATAAACTAACTGTATGGCCACAGTGGGTGATCATCCTCTCAGAGGGTGGTCACTGCAGTGCCTAAAGTTGTAGTTGAAAAGTTAGTACCTAAACGAATCTTACTTAAACAACTAATAGTCCAAAGGAGCATCTTAAAACAGAGTAAGTGGGTTAGTGGAAGGAGCCAGCTAAGGGACAACCTTTATCTCCATTCCCAAGACCTAAAGAATAAAAGCCAAAAATATCTGACTACATCTCCATATAATTATTATATAATTCCATTTCAAAGCATAGTGTATAGTGAGAAGGCCTCCCTTTATTCTTTATCACTTCTGTTTGATTTTTGGCTTTGTTTTGAGGCCCGAATCCTTTGAGTCTGTCTGCGAGAATTTTTGTAAAATTAAAATTAGGTATTTAACATAAAAGAAGGTAAATGTTAATTTTAATTAGAAGTGGAGGATATTTATAAAATGTATAAAAAATTCTTAAAATTAATAAAATGGTATTTGAGAGATAACTTTTGTAAAATGATGGTAGATAAATTTTTCTAATCAAAATAACAATTTTACCTTTACACATATATTTTTATTTGATTTTTTTTCAAATTTACAAATTTTATTTAGCTGTTGTCATTATTGCATGGCAAAGTTGCCACATGCAATGGCTATATTGGAGGCTGTTGCCACGGCAATTGGCGCTACTGCACACTGCGGCCATCTAGGCACCACTGCATGTAACCATCACAGCTACCGCATGCAACAACCATCTATGTTATCGTTGTGTGCGACAATTGCCGCTACCACATGCAACAACCATCTGGGCGGTGTTGTGTATGGTAAGCTGCACGTAGTGGCCATTTGGAAATCGCAGCATATGTCACACGCAACAGTCATCTAGGCCGCAATGATCGCCACTATTGGTAATGGGTCTTGTGAGAGAGAGAAAGAGAGGAGAGACGACAAAAGGTAAAAGTAATTTAGAAATTAAATAAAATATTTTAAAGTAAATATATCCAAAACTATTTTAAAATGACTTTTATTTATTTATGATTATGCTATTGAAGTTAAAAGTATCAAAATCTCATGTTTAAAAAATAGCTTTTCTTTCTAATTCTTTAGTTTAAAAAAACTGAAATTTAAGTTATAAGCAGTACATTAAATGCATCAAAAGCACTTAGGCGCCTTGGGAAGTGTATAAGCACTTCCTACTAGCTGGCACAAACACCACCTTCCCTATTTTTAGTTGACTTTTAAGAGTTATAGATTTAGAAATTACAATGTTATAATATTTGTAAATATTTACTTCATACTCTTATAAATCATAGGTGTATAATATTTTAGAATTAATTGGTATTAGGGTTTTTAAATTTGTAGATTTTTGAAAGCAAAGTTCTTGAAGTTATTGGTGGAAATTAGGGTTTTAAAATTCAAAAGTGAAGAACGAATTTTTAAGTCATTCACATAAATATTCATACCTTGAATTAGGATTTTTGTAACAGTTTCACTAAATGCTTTTGAACACTTTAATCTGAAGATGTTTAGAATCAAAACAATATTTGTGTATCACAACTTAGATTCAAAATTTAAGTGTCTCAAAGTGTATCATACACATACATTGCATAATTAACACGAGTCTCCCTCTCACTTTCTAATGTAGTAATGATTTTACATGTGTGTGTGTGTGTAAAAGAGTTATACAAGTAGTTATTTCATTTCAAGATGAATAACTATATCCTCCATTTACACATTTGCTTAATTAGGTTGAATCGAGTTAAGCCCATATAGACGGTCTAAATCAATTTTTTGGCAAAAAGTTCACTTAAATTTTTTTTAGAGACTCAATTTTTTTGGTCTTCTTAAAGTTTAAGAATCTTTAAAGTGTCAAATGTTTTTCAAAATTAAGTATTTAACTTTTAAATGCAAAAAAATAATGACTTTAAATATCAGTCTAAAAAATCGAGGGTATAAACCCAAAAACTAATAACGCGTTTGATTAGACTTTTTGCTAACATGAGTCCAGTTTTAACCCTTTGCTGGTAACCATCTTATCTCTTCTTCATATTATAAGTTGGAGGCATTTGTTGTGGACCTGTGGTCCTGTCCATTACAAGATAAACAAAGAAGAAAGGCTTTTATGTTGGAGGTATTATGCGTTGATTAATTAATTAGCTTTGACATTAATGCATTTTGTTTGAAGAATGGAGCAATTAGCTTTGACATTAATGCATTTCTTTGAACAATGGAGCAACCCTAGAAAGTTTGCTAAGGCATGCTTTTGATTCGGCACGGGAAGTTACAACTTTGTCCCGCATTAAGGTGTATCTTCACTCTGGATTGGCGTATAAACTATTCATGTTTGTAATATAAAAATCATGTAAATATAATATTATATAGGGATAATAATGGAAAAAAAATCAAGGCTTTGTTTATTAACTCCAAGCACTTTGGTCATCTGACTCATGCATATTAAAAGACTCATGCATTATGTGTTTCACATCTCCTATTTGTCAGGTATGTAATTATATAAGAATTTTTAAAAATATTATTAATTTATACAAATTTTAATTTAATTTTAATTTTGAAAAAAAATAAAAAAATGAATTGAGGAGAGTATAATGGCACTTCTAAATCTATTTTTTGATTTAAGAAAAGATAAACTAACAAAGAATATTACAGGAGGTGGAGTATAATGGGCCAAGCTTGTAGAATGACACTTTTAATAATTTAATATAAATTTAGAGATTATTGGATTTAGAAGTTTTATATTGGGATTTTCTAAATTTCAAATTCGATTTTTTTAATAAAATTATTCCTTTTTTTCTTGCAAAAAAAAATTTATGGTTTTAACATTTCTGAAACTTCTAGTTATAAAAGATGAAAAAGTCATAAGTTGTAATGACCCAGTTTTCAAATTTATTTAAGGTGGAGGACTAAATTGTAGGAATTAAAATCTGTGGGGTCAAATTGAAATTATCTCAGGGACTAAGTTGTAAAAGGAGCAAGCTGGGGGACTGAAATGGAAATTTCCAGATTTCTGTCAGGAACAGTGGCCGAACACTGTTCCACGTCGATTCACCCACGTCGTGTGATGATTTCTTCAAATTGGTCGCGCAATTGCGTGTGTTTTTGAAAGCCCTACTGAACCCCTCAACCAATTTCTGTCTTCGAGCCAAGAGGAGAGGGGAATTTGGAGTTCTTTCGTTGACGGAGGGGGGCGGACGGACGAGCAGCTTCTCCGAGCTTTTGGCCGGCTTTTCGGTGGCTTTTCTTCAACTTGAGGGTCGGCTGGTTCGGTTTTAGCTTTTGGGAGTGTCGACCGGTTCAGGTGAGTAGTTTCATGGCTGGTTTTCCGGCTGTTTCTGGTTTTTCCGGCGGGTTGGGAAGGTTTCAGGCAACCGGGTCGAGACCCGGGTTGCCGGGTGGAAGGGACGGACCCGGATGGTCCGGGTCCCCCCCCCCTGTGCTGGGCTGGTCCAGGCCGCTCGGCCTGGGCCTAGCCCAATTACTTGGGCGGCCTGCGGGCTTGGCCCGCAGGCCCGAGGAAAAAAAAAAAAAAAAAAAAAAGAAGGAGAGGTGTTGGGCTGGGCCGGCCCAGTTGAGTGGGCTGGCCCAGGCGGGTCCGAGCCGCGGCTGAGCCGAGCCGAGCCGAGCCGCTGGGCTGGCGGCTCAAGCCAAGCCGCAGCTCAAGCAAAAAAAAAAAAAAAAAAAAAAAAAAAAAGAGGGTTTGACCGAACCGGTCGGGACTTTGACCGGCCGGTTCAGTGGCCTTTTTGGCTCGGATTTGGGAGGTTGGACCGGTTTTGGGTTCGGGGGGATGAGGGCTATCAGACCAAGTGGGTTCGGAAAATTTTGGGCGCCCGGTTCGAGGTGAACCGGTCTCGGTTTGCGTGTCGATGCTTAGGATTAGGGTTTTTGGCCCAGTTCGGAGCTGGTTTGAGCCATTTTTTGGCCGGTTCATAGTGGTTCCTAGGGTTTTTGGGCCTTCTGAATCCGATTTTGAGGGTTTCGTGACCGTTTGAGTTGAGTCGGAGGTAGTTTTAGACCGAGCTAAACGGTTCGAGGGTTTTGGTTGGGACCGGTTCGTTGCGGTTCGAGTTTTGGGGAGGTGGTTCCGCAGTGTTGAGAGCGGTTAAGTAGATTTGTTCTGTATCAGTGAGTCGCATAGGTTCTAGTGACAGGTCGGTTGCCTCGAGATGCGTGCCATGCCAGGGGCCGGTTTGGGATTTTAGTTCAGTTTGAGGCTACCGAGCCTATTTCTCGTGCGGGTTTCGGCGTTGGTGATGGTTTTGTGTGATTTTGATTGCAGATTCGCAGGCAGGGGCACACCCGGACTACTGAGTCAGGCTAGGTGACTCGGGATTCTCATTTTGGCTTAGCGTCTGTGCTGTGAGTGATGATATCTTCTCTATGCTTGTGTTTTCATACTGTGATTCTCTTACATGATGATTACGTGGTTTTGGAAACTATATATGATTATATGTTATGCTCGGGATGTGTTATGTGTTTTGTGAACTGTCAATGAGTTTATGTTAGTAGTGTGATACTGTTTTGAGATGTGAACTGTATAAGCGTATGTATATTGCTTTTGGCTTATATGTGAGGATTGTTGTGTGATGCGGGGCGGCAGAGGCCGCGGATGTGATGTGTGATGTGAGGCGGCGGGGGGCGCGGATGTGATGTGTGATGTGAGGCGGCAGGGGCCGCGGGGCGGCAGAGGCCGCGGATGTGATGTGTGATGTGAGGCGGCGGGGGCCGCGGGCGGCAGAGGCCGCGAATGTGATTTGAGGGATGGCAGGAACTCGGCTGGAGTACGGTGAATCGTATTGTCCAGTGGTGAGTGGCCTGAGTCCAGTGATGGGATTTGGGGACGGCAGGAACTCGGCTAGAGTGCGGAAATCCGTAGCGTCCAGTGGTGAGTCGGCCTGGGTCATGTGAGGTGATTGCGATGCCAGGGACTCAGCTGGAGTACGGTGACCCGTAGCGTCTAGTGGTGAGTAGGCCTGGGTCTAGTGCTGTGACGTGAAGTGTTGTGATGTGATTTGATGTTGGCTGATAGTGTATGTTGTTATGTTTTACTAATTACTATATATGTATGGTGTTTTTAGACTTGTGGCATGATATGTATCCTGACATGCATAGATTAGGTATCATCCGTACTCACTGAGTTTCGCGACTCATAGTTTTAAACATTCCAGATTCTCTTTGACTGTGCTCACCTCGGTTAGCGTGCCAGCGTGGGAGTCGACGACGCGGACTTGATGGATGTACGGGCATTTCTCTTTTGTACTTTACCTGATTGTATTCTAGAGTAGCTTCCTTGTACTCTCAGACAGGATCCCGGTAGTTTTTGGATGTTATATTTTGCACTTTGTGTATATTTTATATATTTGGAGTTCGACTGGTTTTGTTGAGGCTTACTGGGGTCGGTGGACCCCAGTGCCGGTCACGGGCCCGGGGTTCGGGGTGTGACAGAGTGGTATCAGAGCTATTGGTTTATTCTGAGAGTTATAAGGGAGCGGGGTTCTTTGGTAGTGCTTTTATTATGAGGGTGAGGGCCCCACTTTCATAATGAAAGGACTGCCGAAAACCTTTTAGGGTGTGTTTGGTGTTGGCTTTTCAAATTCCTTGTGTGCCCGATTCTTTTGGTATCCTTTTGATCCTCGTCTTTTGTACATAGATGGACTCGCTGAGGGACGTATCGGTGACGATGGACGGGATGCCCATGGATTCTTGCGAGGCCGCTGATGCTGGGGTGTCGAGGGAGGCCGCAGGCGGGTCGGCCCACCCCAGACTAGTGGGAGAGACGACGTGGAGAGGTCGTGGGAGGACCGTTAGGCAAGCTCGAGAGAGTCGACTGCTAGACTGAGTGTGACTGTACCGGTGGACTTATTGACCGGACTTATAGTAGAAGTTCGGGAATTACGGAAAGAAGTAGCAGATCTTTCTGGAGGAGGTGCAGGGGAGAGGAGACAGCAGGCCTCGGTTGGAGGACAGCAGGCCTCAGTTGGAGGACAGCCGAGCACGACGACTGCACCGGAGGGAGCGGTGCCAGAGGGGCCAGCCCCAGCTAGTACACCTGTAGGGACCCCGACCGTTTCAGCGACAGCAGTCCCGGTAGCACAGCAGACAGGGTTCGATGGTTATTTTAGAGATTTTCTTAAAGATGGATCCCCCCACCTTTACTGGAGTAGGGACGTAGGAGGACCCGCACGAGTTCTTGCATCAGTTGGATGATTTGTTTCAGATCTTGTAGTGTTCCGAGGCGAGGCAAGTGCAGTTGACAGTTTTTCGTCTCAGAGTGTAGCTCGATCGTGGTACGACCGATTGATAGAGATGAGACCGACAGGTGCTGCCCCTTGACTTGGGTGGAGTTCCGGAAGGAGTTCCTTGAGCGATTTATGCCTAGCAGCAGGATGGCAGATTTGACCTCGGAGTTTGAGAGACTGGTGCAGAGACCGGGGATGTCAGTGACAGAGTATGAGCAGCAGTTTACTCGTTTATCTCGGTATGCTACCTTCCATGTTACTGATGATAGGGCACGAGCCACGAGGTTTATCAGAGGGTTGTCAGATTCCTTGTTCAGTTCTATGGGATCACAGATAGGGGCCATTAGTTATGCTCGTGCAGTTGAGTGTGCACGCTCCTTGGAGGCGAGGGCAGTATCCGGACATATTCATGAGGGTCCAGTTAAGAGGATTAAGACGGATGGCTCTTTCAGTGGTAGCAGTTCTAGGGCGCGATCGCCGTCTCGTGATCATCGACGATCCGAGCATGGGAGTTCGTCTGGGAGGCAGTTGTCAAATAGTGTTACCGCATCGGGTGGTCATGATTCTTCGGACAGACAGTCAGTGACTTGTTTTAGATGTGGCCAGCAGGGCCATGTGATCTGACATTGCCCGCTTTCTCGGGAGGTTGCTAAAGCGACAGGGGCATGTTTCAGATGTGGCCAGCAGGGCCACGTGGCTAGAGATTGTTCACGGGAGCTTGGCGGGATGATGGGAGGTTGCTATCGTTGCGGCCAGCAGGGACATTTGGTCATGGATTGTCCCATTTCAGCGGAGACTGTTTTGGCTGCAGGCAGTGTACCACGGACTCAGGGACAGATTGATGCAGGGCCATCTGGTGCTGGGGGACGAGGGACTGGAGGCAGAGGTCGAGGTAGGGGCCACGCGCGAGTGTATGCACTGACTTATCAGGATGGTCAGGCGTCGGATGCGGCGATCACAGGTACAATTACAGTATGATTCTTGGAGACCTTTGCATTAATTGATCTCGGTATTACCTACTGTTACGTTTCAAAATTCGAGGACGAATTTTTTTATAAGGGGGGGAGAATGTAATGACCCAGTTTTCAAATTTATTTAAGGTGGAGGACTAAATTGTAGGAATTAAAATCTGTGGGGTCAAATTGAATTATCTCAGGGACTAAGTTGTAAAAGGAGCAAGCTGGGGGACTGAAATGGAAATTTCCAGATTTCTGTCAGGAAGGGGTGCCGAACACTGTTCCACGTCGATTCACCCACGTCGTGTGATGATTTCTTCAAATTGGTCGCGCAATTGCGTGTGTTTTTGAAAGCCCTACTGAACCCCTCAACCAATTTCTGTCTTCGAGCCAAGAGGAGAGGGGAATTTGGAGTTCTTTCGTTGACGGAGGGGGGCGGACGGACGAGCAGCTTCTCCGAGCTTTTGGCCGGCTTTTCGGTGGCTTTTCTTCAACTTGAGGGTCGGTGGTTCGGTTTTAGCTTTTGGGAGTGTCGACCGGTTCAGGTGAGTAGTTTCATGGCTGGTTTTCCGGCTGTTTCTGGTTTTTCGGCGGGTTGGGAAGGTTTCAGGCAACCGGTCGAGACCCGGGTTGCCGGGTGGAAGGGACGGACCCGGATGGTCCGGGTCCCCCCCCCTGTGCTGGGCTGGTCCAGGCCGCTCGGCCTGGGCCTAGCCCAATTACTTGGGCGGCCTGCGGGCTTGGCCCGCAGGCCGAGGAAAAAAAAAAAAAAAAAAAAGAAGGAGAGGTGTTGGGCTGGCCGGCCCAGTTGAGTGGGCTGGCCCAGGCGGGTCCGAGCCGCGGCTGAGCCGAGCCGAGCCGAGCCGCTGGCTGGCGGCTCAAGCCAAGCCGCAGCTCAAGCAAAAAAAAAAAAAAAAAAAAAAAAAAAAAAAGAGGGGTTTGACCGAACCGGTCGGGACTTTGACCGGCCGGTTCAGTGGCCTTTTTGGCTCGGATTTGGGAGGTTGGACCGGTTTTGGGTTCGGGGGATGAGGGCTATCAGACCAAGTGGGTTCGGAAAATTTTGGGCGCCCGGTTCGAGGTGAACCGGTCTCGGTTTGCGTGTCGATGCTTAGGATTAGGGTTTTTGGCCCAGTTCGAGCTGGTTTTGAGCCATTTTTTGGCGTTCTGGTTCATAGTGGTTCCTAGGGTTTTTGGGCCTTCTGAATCCGATTTTGAGGGTTTCGTGACCGTTTGAGTTGAGTCGGAGGTAGTTTTAGACCGAGCTAAACCGGTTCGAGGGTTTTGGGGACCGGTTCGTTGCGGTTCGAGTTTTGGGGAGGTTGGTTCCGCAGTGTTGAGAGCGGGTTAAGTAGATTTGTTCTGTATCAGTGAGTCGCATAGGTTCTAGTGACAGGTCGGGTTGCCTCGAGATGCGTGCCAGGGGGCCGGTTTGGGATTTTAGTTCAGTTTGAGGCTACCGAGCCTATTTCTCGTGCCGGTTTCGGCGTTGGTGATGGTTTTGTGTGATTTTGATTGCAGATTCGCAGGCAGGGGCACACCCGGACTACTGAGTCAGGCTAGGTGACTCGGGATTCTCATTTTGGCTTAGCGTCTGTGCTGTGAGTGATGATATCTTCTCTATGCTTGTGTTTTCATATACTGTGATTCTCTTACATGATGATTACGTGGTTTTGGAAACTATATATGATTATATGTTATGCTCGGGATGTGTTATGTGTTTTGTGAACTGTCAATGAGTTTATGTTAGTATGTGATACTAGTTTTGAGATGTGAACTGTATAAGCGTATGTATATTGCTTTTGGCTTATATGTGAGGATTGTTGTGTGATGCGGGGCGGCAGAGGCCGCGGATGTGATGTGTGATGTGAGGGGCGGGGGGGCCGCGGATGTGATGTGTGATGTGAGGCGGCAGGGGCCGCGGGGCGGCAGAGGCCGCGGATTGTGATGTGTGATGTGAGGCGGCGGGGCGGGCGCGGGCGGCAGAGGCCGCGAATGTGATTTGAGGGATGGCAGGAACTCGGCTGGAGTACGGTGAATCGTATTGTCCAGTGGTGAGTGGCCTGAGTCCAGTGATGGGATTTGGGGACGGCAGGAACTCGGCTAGAGTGCGGAAATCCGTAGCGTCCAGTGGGTGAGTCGGCCTGGGTCATGTGAGGTGATTGCGATGCCAGGGACTCAGCTGGAGTACGGTGACCCGTAGCGTCTAGTGGTGAGTAGGCCTGGGTCTAGTGCTGTGTGTGAAGTGTTGTGATGTGATTTGATGTTGGCTGATAGTGTATGTTGTTATGTTTTACTAATTACTGTATATGTATGGTTTTTAGACTTGTGGCATGATATGTATCCTGACATGCATAGATTAGGTATCATCCGTACTCACTGAGTTTCGCGACTCATAGTTTTAAACATTCCAGATTCTTTTGACTGTGCTCACCTCGGTTAGCGTGCCAGCGTGGGAGTCGACGACAGCGGACTTGATGGATGTACGGGCATTTCTCTTTTGTACTTTACCTGATTGTATTCTAGAGTAGCTTCCTTGTACTCTCAGACAGGATCCGGGGGTTTTTGGATGTTATATTTTGCACTTTGTGTATATTTTATATATTTGGAGTTCGACTGGTTTTGTTGAGGCTTACTGGGGTCGGTGGACCCCAGTGCCGGTCACGGGCCCGGGGTTCGGGGTGTGACAGAGTGGTATCAGAGCTATTGGTTTATTCTGAGAGTTATAAGGGAGCGGGGTTCTTTGGTAGTGCTTTTATTATGAGGGTGAGGGCCCCACTTTCATAATGAAAGGACTGCCGAAAACCTTTTAGGGTGTGTTTGGTGTTGGGCTTCTTCAAATTCCTTGTGTGCCCGATTCTTTTGGTATCCTTTTGATCCTCGTCTTTTGTACATAGATGGACTCGCTGAGGGACGTATCGGTGACGATGGACGGGATGCCCATGGATTCTTGCGGAGGCGATGGCGCGATGTGTTGGGTGTCGAGGGAGGCCGCAGGCGGGTCGGCCCCACCCCCGACAGTGGGGAGGACGTGGGAGAGGTCGTGGGAGGACCGTTTAGGCAAGCTCGAGAGTCGACTGCTAGACTGAGTGTGACTGTACCGGTGGACTTATTGACCGGACTTATAGTAGAAGTTCGGGAATTACGGAAAGAAGTAGCAGATCTTTCTGGAGGAGGTGCAGGGGAGAGGAGACAGCAGGCCTCGGTTGGAGGACAGCAGGCCTCAGTTGGAGGACAGCCGAGCACGACGACTGCACGGAGGGAGCGGTGCCAGAGGGGCCAGCCCCAGCTAGTACACCTGTAGGGACCCCGACCGTTTCAGCGACAGCAGTCCCGGTAGCACAGCAGACAGGGTTCGATGGTTATTTTAGAGATTTTCTTAAGATGGATCCCCCACCTTTACTGGAGTAGGGACGTAGGAGGACCCGCACGAGTTCTTGCATCAGTTGGATGATTTGTTTCAGATCTTGTAGTGTTCCGAGGCGAGGCAAGTGCAGTTGACAGTTTTTCGTCTCAGAGGTGTAGCTCGATCGTGGTACGACCGATTGATAGAGATGAGACCGACAGGTGCTGCCCCCTTGACTTGGGTGGAGTTCGGAAGGAGTTCCTTGAGCGATTTATGCCTAGCAGCAGGATGGCAGATTTGACCTCGGAGTTTGAGAGACTGGTGCAGAGACCGGGGATGTCAGTGACAGAGTATGAGCAGCAGTTTACTCGTTTATCTCGGTATGCTACCTTCCATGTTACTGATGATAGGGCACGAGCCACGAGGTTTATCAGAGGGTTGTCAGATTCCTTGTTCAGTTCTATGGGATCACAGATAGGGGCCATTAGTTATGCTCGTGCAGTTGAGTGTGCACGCTCCTGGAGGCGAGGGCAGTATCGGACATATTCATGAGGGTCCAGTTAAGAGGATTAAGACGGATGGCTCTTTCAGTGGTAGCAGTTCTAGGGCGCGATCGCCGTCTCGTGATCATCGACGATCCGAGCATGGGAGTTCGTCTGGGAGGCAGTTGTCAATAGTGTTACCGCATCGGCGGTGGTCATGATTCTTCGGACAGACAGTCAGTGACTTGTTTTAGATGTGGCCAGCAGGGCCATGTGATCTGACATTGCCCGCTTTCTCGGGAGGAGGTTGCTAAAGCGACAGGGGCATGTTTCAGATGTGGCCAGCAGGGCCACGTGGCTAGAGATTGTTCACGGGAGCTTGGCGGGATGATGGGAGGTTGCTATCGTTGCGGCCAGCAGGGACATTTGGTCATGGATTGTCCCATTTCAGCGGAGACTGTTTTGGCTGCAGGCAGTGTACCACGGACTCAGGGACAGATTGATGCAGGGCCATCTGGTGCTGGGGGACGGGGACTGGAGGCAGAGGTCGAGGTAGGGGCCACGCGCGAGTGTATGCACTGACTTATCAGGATGGTCAGGCGTCGGATGCGGCGATCACAGGTACAATTACAGTATGATTCTTGGAGACCTTTGCATTAATTGATCTCGGTATTACCTACTGTTACGTTTCAAAATTCGAGGACGAATTTTTTTATAAGGGGGGGAGAATGTAATGACCCAGTTTTCAAATTTATTTAAGGTGGAGGACTAAATTGTAGGAATTAAAATCTGTGGGGTCAAATTGAAATTATCTCAGGGACTAAGTTGTAAAAGGAGCAAGCTGGGGGACTGAAATGGAAATTCCAGATTTCTGTCAGGAACAGTGGCCGAAACACTGTTCCACACGTCGATTCACCCACGTCGTGTGATGATTTCTTCAAATTGGTCGCGCAATTGCGTGTGTTTTTGAAAGCCCTACTGAACCCCTCAACCAATTTCTGTCTTCGAGCCAAGAGGAGAGGGGAATTTGGAGTTCTTTCGTTGACGGAGGGGGGCGGACGGACGAGCAGCTTCTCCGAGCTTTTGGCCGGCTTTTCGGTGGCTTTTCTTCAACTTGAGGGTCGGCTGGTTCGGTTTTAGCTTTTTTGTGAGTGTCGACGGTTCAGGTGAGTAGTTTCATGGCTGGTTTTCCGGCTGTTTTTCGGTTTTTCCGGCGGGTTGGGAAGGTTTCAGGCAACCGGGTCGAGACCGGGTTGCCGGGTGGAAGGGACGGACCCGGATGGTCCGGGTCCCCCCCCCCCTGTGCTGGGCTGGTCCAGGCCGCTCGGCCTGGGCCTAGCCCAATTACTTGGGCGGCCTGCGGGCTTGGCCCGCAGGCCCGAGGAAAAAAAAAAAAAAAAAAAAAAGAAGGAGAGGTGTTGGGCTGGGCCGGCCCAGTTGAGTGGGCTGGCCCAGGCGGGTCCGAGCGCGGCTGAGCCGAGCCGAGCGAGCCGCTGGGCTGGCGGCTCAAGCCAAGCCGCAGCTCAAGCAAAAAAAAAAAAAAAAAAAAAAAAAAAAAAAAAAAAAGAGGGGTTTGACCGAACCGGTCGGGACTTTGACCGGCCGGTTCAGTGGCCTTTTTGGCTCGGATTTGGGAGGTTGGACCGGTTTTGGGTTCGGGGGGATGAGGGCTATCAGACCAAGTGGGTTCGGAAAATTTTGGGCGCCCGGTTCGAGGGTGAACCGGTCTCGGTTGCGTCTGTCGATGCTTAGGATTAGGGTTTTTGGCCCAGTTCGGAGCTGGTTTGAGCCATTTTTTGGCCGGTTCATAGTGGTTCCTAGGGTTTTTGGGCCTTCTGAGAATCCGATTGAGGGTTTCGTGACCGTTTGAGTTGAGTCGGAGGTAGTTTTAGACCGAGCTAAACCGGTTCGAGGTTTTGGGGACCGGTTCGTTGCGGTTCGAGTTTTGGGGAGGTTGGTTCCGCAGTGTTGAGAGCGTTAAGTAGATTTGTTCTGTATCAGTGAGTCGCATAGGTTCTAGTGACAGGTCGGGTTGCCTCGAGATGCGTGCCAGGGGGCCGGTTTGGGATTTTAGTTCAGTTTGAGGCTACCGAGCCTATTTCTCGTGCCGGTTTCGGCGTTGGTGATGGTTTTGTGTGATTTTGATTGCAGATTCGCAGGCAGGGGCACACCCGGACTACTGAGTCAGCTAGGTGACTCGGGATTCTCATTTTGGCTTAGCGTCTGTGCTGTGAGTGATGATATCTTCTCTATGCTTGTGTTTTCATACTGTGATTCTCTTACATGATGATTACGTGGTTTTGGAAACTATATATGATTATATGTTATGCTCGGGATGTGTTATGTGTTTTGTGAACTGTCAATGAGTTTATGTTAGTATGTGATACTAGTTTTGAGATGTGAACTGTATAAGCGTATGTATATTGCTTTTGGCTTATATGTGAGGATTGTTGTGTGATGCGGGGCGGCAGAGAGGCGCGGATGTGATGTGTGATGTGAGGCGGCGGGGGGCCGCGGATGTGATGTGTGATGTGAGGCGGCAGGGGCCGCGGGGCGGCAGAGGCCGCGGATGTGATGTGTGATGTGAGGCGGCGGGGGCCGCGGGCGGCAGAGGCCGCGAATGTGATTTGAGGGATGGCAGGAACTCGGCTGGAGTACGGTGAATCGTATTGTCCAGTGGTGAGTGGCCTGAGTCCAGTGATGGGATTTGGGGGACGGCAGGAACTCGGCTAGAGTGCGGAAATCCGTAGCGTCCAGTGGTGAGTCGGCCTGGGTCATGTGAGGTGATTGCGATGCCAGGGACTCAGCTGGGAGTACGGTGACCCGTAGCGTCTAGTGGTGAGTAGGCCTGGGTCTAGTGCTGTGACGTGAAGTGTTGTGATGTGATTTGATGTTGGCTGATAGTGTATGTTGTTATGTTTTACTAATTACTGTATATGTATGGTTTTTAGACTTGTGGCATGATATGTATCCTGACATGCATAGATTAGGTATCATCCGTACTCACTGAGTTTCGCGACTCATAGTTTTAAACATTCCAGATTCTTTTGACTGTGCTCACCTCGGTTAGCGTGCCAGCGTGGGAGTCGACGACAGCGGACTTGATGGATGTACGGGCATTTCTCTTTTGTACTTTACCTGATTGTATTCTAGAGTAGCTTCCTTGTACTCTCAGACAGGATCCGGGGTAGTTTTTGGATGTTATATTTTGCACTTTGTGTATATTTTATATATTTGGAGTTCGACTGGTTTTGTTGAGGCTTACTGGGGTCGGTGGACCCCAGTGCCGGTCAGGGCCCGGGGTTCGGGGTGGTGACATAATAGTCTTGGTTAATAAAGATGGCCAAACTTGTAGTATGACATTGTGATTAACTTATGGAAATTCAAGGGTCTTGAAAGTTTTAAAATAAGATTTTTTTTGATTTAATTTTTAGATTTTATTCTGAGTTTTCTAAAAATTAAAATTATACAACATTAAAATTTCTTAACATTTTTTTAAAAATAAAAATTCTAAATTTTAAAATATGTTGTGGTCCAAATACCCCTTAATCATCATGTCCTTGATACGTAAATTTGATTAAAATGGAATGTCAACGATGTCATTCTAATTTCTAACTCATTTTCTGAATCAATCCCCACTTCACACAGCAATTGCTTCTATTTTATTCGGTTTAATTTTCTTTTTGCTTTGTCTGCTGCTGGGTTGGAATGAGGTGCTTGCAATATTAAATCCCTCCAAGACTACAATAATTTCAATAATCTTGGTTCATACATCCCATCCTATGCAGTGACTTATTTTACTTATTTTCAAGGACGTGTTTGTTTGACCAATGAGAAGTTCGCTTTTCCATACAAAAAAAATTTGAAGTCAAAAATTTTGTATTCTAGTGAAGGGGTTTTAAAAAAAAGCCTAAATAAGCTTTGGGGGTTGGGGGGGGGGGGGGGGCAGAGCTTCTTTTTGTCAACAATTGATTACTATTAATCTAAAAATGTAGAGAAAGAATTTTTTCTGGAAGAAATTACTGAGTTTTGTTTGGACATTTTATTTGAATTAGTCAAAATAATATGTCAAAAGATTTACATTTTTTTTAAAAAGAAAAAAACTAACGAAGGAAACTAAAGAAATTAGTTTTTTCCTTATATTTTGTACCAAAAAAGATTAATTTTTTTAGTAATTCATACTTAAAAAGTTAAAAATCTAAAAAAATATCGCCAGCCAAACGCCTCTCGTTCACTTGTTCTAGCTATAAAGGAATAAAATTAGTATGTGACATTTTATTTGTGAATTATTTTCATAATTTATATTTTTATTTTTTAAATCAAATTTTGGTTAAATGCTCATTTTGATTAACTTGGCCATTTCATTAATGTTTGTCAAAGAAATTTGCTAAAATCGTTGAAGGACAAGAGGGAATATGAATATTTACAAAGTACAAGGGCCACAATGAACATTTACCCGAAGTACAAGGCACCAAAAATGGTAATGACAAAACTTAACCTACTTAACCTACCTCTTCGCTTCTCCCTTTCCCCTGTTTGGCACCATGTCCGACCTCCTATCCCTCTCTCTTCCCCGTCGTCCCCTTGAACGAGTTCACCACTAGTAGAATAACTTGTCAATTCCAATGAAATCCTCCCAATTGTTTGAGATATGTAGCTGGGAATTTAAACAATGTCAATGAGGATATAGAGCTCGTCCAAAACGTGGCGAACAAAATAGGTGATTGTGATAAAGTTGGTGGAGTGACAAGGATAAGGGCCATAGTGGGGCAAATTTATGTTAATATTAATAATTTTTTATTTTACTTAAATAGATTTTTTAGAAATTATTTATTAAAAAAAGTTTTTTATTGTTTACATTGATAATTCAATTTTCTGAAAATTAATTTCTTCTTTAAAATGAGATAGAGTTACGTTGTGAAGCTCTATTTAATGCATGAAAAGAGCTTTGAGAGTTCCCATCATTTGATTGGATCTACGATAAAGAGAGGGGGGAGACGGGCCACGGACTGCAAGAAAGATGAAGGAGTAAAGGAAGGAAGAGCCGATGGTCAACGACAAAATGAGAGAGGAAGGGGGAGAAGGATGGGCTGCAACAGCTTGCTAGCAACCTTTCAGTCCATTCTTCTATTGCAAAGTTTCAAATAAAGTTATGTTGCAGAACTCCTTTCAAGTATGGGAGCTCTTAAAATACTGTCTAATTATTTTTTGACTCTAAAACTTGGTTTTAATTTTACTAAAATCAAATGTTGAAGACCTAATATTTTTCCCTATTAAATTAAGTCTATGTGAACAGTAAAAACTATTTTGATAAATAATTTTTTAAAAAATATGTTTTGATAAATAAAAAAAAATTATTAATATTAAATATATATTTGCCACAATGGAGCTGCTGTGGCTGGTGAGTTTTTTTGATGCTCTAAGGGCAATACTCCCTCGCTATAGAGATGAGTTCACATCATTCGCAAGTATAGCGTTTTCTTCCCTTGCAAGAAGTGAGTTCCACCCTCGTGAAGGGAGAAGGCACTATTCCGACACTATTCTTTCTGGTAACATCACAACTCACCTGGTGGTGGAATAAGCAACCCTCAAATTTTTATTTTTTATTTTTATGTCGGAATAAGCAATCCTCCATTTCTTTGATGTTGCAGGTTAAAAGTTAAATGATTATGACCACAGGAAAACTGCTAACGTTCAATTTCTTTTGCAGGGGGAGAGATTGTTGAGCTGAAATTAGGTGAGACCCAATTGAGGAATTTTTTTTTTTTGGTAAATAACTGGGGCTAAGCACGAAAAAGGAAAAACATATCACTGCTCTATTCGCAGAAAGTACAGACTTTTATCGATTTAAAGAGGAGTTGATCCTCTCAATTGATTGGGAGTAGATCCAATCCTTTAATTCAAATCGGTGATTCAAATTTAATTTGACCATCATATCTGCTATGATATTAATTTATTGATTACCTACTTGATATTAACAGTCCAATCAATCTGCAAAAGATAATTGATTCTAGAGAGTTCCATTTGAGATTTTGAGACAAACGAAGGAAGTGAAGAAATTGGCCGAGGAAGGGGAAGAGACGGCAAAACCGGAGGGGGGAAGAGCGAGTTACCAGTTTCGACAAGCATAACGGGCCAATTTGAGCTTTTTTTTTTTTTTTTTTTCTTTGGGTGACGTAATAAGCCCTTGATAGAGTTGAAATTTTTTATTTACGTACGCTGGTCAAATGTACAATTTTACCCCTGTATTTTAAAAACGTTCATATTAGCCACAAGTACGTCGCTCACGCGGCAATGGATGACCTCTTCACAAATGTCGAACTTGGAAATCGCGGGCGAGGTGAGGGCTGCCGCGCGTTCCAAACTGTATACATCCACGAAGTGTACGTTCACAAGACATATAATCGTGCATACGTATTCCAATGAGCAGTCGGCAAGGCAACGTTAGTTATAAAAATTGAAAATTTGGGCGCTGGCAGCAGAATTTGAATTCCGGTCTTTTTCTGCACCACAATCATCGGATAAGACGGAGGATCCATTGCTAAGTCAGCACACTCTAGGGCTGTTTGTGGTCATGTATTCCGAAAATTTTGATAGGGTTTTGCGTCGCTGTCGCTTTCAGTGGCTCATCGGATCGAGATTTACTATCAAGAAGAAAGGTCTCCAGAAGGTGGGCCGTCGGGTGCTCGTGCCAGTAAGTAACGAAATTATTTATGCATAATGTGCAATAGTTAGCGTTAATGTAATTTTCTACTCCTATTTGGTCAATTGGATTTTGGATGCAATCAACTTTCTACACTGAAAATGACAAGTGTTTTAGAGTTGAAGAGTCTTGTCAATCTATCATATCATAGTCAGCATTCTGAAATAATTAACTTATAAAGTTGGTTAGTTAATGTTCAGAAAACAAAAATACCAATATATAAAACTGGTTTGTTATGTTGTTGAGAACAAAAATACTATGACAAATAGCATATAAAACGGCATTGGGCTGCCGTTCTCTAAAGAAGAGCCGCATTTGTTGGGGTTGGCAAAAATAGGACGTAGGTCAGATTGTTTTCTGACCTACAAGGATGAACTAAGTATTTTGGTTGAAATGGATAGCAGCTAAGGCTTAATCTTAGGTATGGGCG
>CAJVSB020000215.1:0-71035 GCA_911865555.2 Thlaspi arvense
AGAGAGAGAGAGATACACTAGTGCACCATGTCAACAAGGCCATCAATGAAGTTGTAGAGATCTGCAATATCATAAGTCATGTTTCTGATTGTCGGGTTCAGCTCCTTGAGTTTCCTTTCATACAGCCCACAAATACCTATACAATGACAGTAATACAATTGCATTAGTGAAATAACAATTTTGTGAGAGGAGGTAAAGAAAGTATAGGCTGCATTCAAGGTAAAAATTATGGAGTCCATAGCAAATATGTAATCATATATTCATCAGAATATATATCTCTCTAGGAACCTCACAGAATCATAACCAGTTATTCCTGAAGTCTTTTACTAACTGATCACCTAAACTGGGACCCCAAGGCAAAGAAGAAAAACAAAAATCATATCAAAAAAATAACAGCAACAACACATCCAAAATAATGGTAAATGGACGAGTTATACATTCTGAAAGGTAGAGGGCCAAGCAGCAATCCAATGCGTTATATGGGAATGCAGTTGCCATAAACTGCGGATCAGTGCTTCAACTCCCATTGTAACAATCAATAGCTTCTTTAGCATTACCCAGTTTATTTGATTGGACCTACTGTAGTTACCATTACTCCAAAATACACGTAATCATGCATTTGGGAAGGATAAAATAGAGCTAGCAGGCACACAAACCTGCTCCACTAAGCCCCAACTAGAACCTGTGCAGGCCTGCCAGATTGCTAAACATTCATAAGTAGGTTCTCCTATATTAGTCAATTACATTAATGAGTCCAGAAAAGCTTGAAAGGGTGTACATTAAGTCGAGGCTAAAGGTGCTAAAAAAATGGTGTTCATAAAGCTTGAAATAGAAACCTCTTATTTTTTTCGTAAATCTTTAAACACCATATCACCTTGTCACTACCCGCTAGAAATATATGTATGTGCATATATTACCAGTATTCATATTCTTATCATATTCATTTTGATAAAAACTGAGAATTAAGTGCCGAAAATTAAGCATTAAAGTTCTGGTACTGAAAAAATTAAGCACTTAATTGTGTTACCTACCAGCCTGACTCTGTTTCATTTTCTTTTATTTTAACCTTAGGCCAAAATATTCTAGATTTCTCTCCATTAGACACGTTTATATAAAAAACAAAAAGGCTAACCATTCAAACATGTTTTCGCAATTGCAAGAGATGAAGTTCAATGCAAGAGCATTTGTGACTTTCAAATATTTTTCTTAAGTTCATTAATTTCAATGTATTAAATTACCTTTTATGTTTTTATATCTTTGCCGGTCAAAGACTTGATACAATTTTGTACCTGATATATCATTATAAAAAAATAAAAAAATAAAAAAAAAAAAAAAAACTCGTTTGTGTATTCATAAGGTTGTACCCTTTCTTTTCTAGTGAAGGGGAGGATCAAATGGGTAGAAACATTCAAATTGGCCAATAGATTTTTCAACAAAAGAGGTTTGTCAAATAGATTCTTAACATTTTCTGCAATATATGTGATCATTGTTTCTCCCCCTCCCTCCATACATAGTAACAAGGCAGCTAATAAGACTATCTTCACTTTATGGTACAAAATACTAAGTAATTAAAAACAGTGTTATCAATGGCATATGGCGGCCCGTGGCGGGCAAGCCAAAAAACCGCCATGGCACCATGGCAGATGGTGTGGCGGTCAAATGGCGGACAAGGAAAAAAAATTAAAATTTATAATAAAAATTTGCAAAACAACTAAAAAACTAAATAGTAAATGAAAATAAAAATCATTGCATCATTTTATAACAACCAAATAAGTGTCACAAGCATTTAAAAAAAAGAACAAAACATTTAAATTTTAATTTTATAACAACCAAATAAGTGCCACAAGCTTGTGAAGAACCTCCGGTTGTCATGTGTACCTAAAAACATGACAAATAATTGTTGTTATTATAGGTGGCCATTAACAGTAAGTTAGAGTATTAAATCTTTGAAAAAAAAAAAAAAAAAAAAACACCCCACACACACACAGAGTTCCAGTTGCACAGCAGCGGACCAGTAACTTATAACCAAAAAAAAAAAAAAAAAAAAACAAAAACATTTACCCAGTTCCAGCAGCAGACCAGTATTAACTTTTTTTTAAAAAAAAAAAGAAGAAAAAATACCCAGTTACACAGTGTTACCCAGGAACAGCAGATGGATGTCGATGGATGTCGCTCGTCTCTCTTGGCTCAATTACCCAGATACACTGTGTCGCTCATCTCTCTCGACTCAATGGATGTCGTCTCTCCTAGGGACCTCAACTATGGCTGTCATCTCTCTTGGTCTCTCTCCCCCTCAATAGTCTCTCAGCAGTCAGCAATCGCTCAGGGGGCAGTCGGCAGTCGGCACTCTTCGTCGCTTGCACTTCGTCGGTAGTCGGCAATCTCGTCTCTCTCTGCTCTGGTTGTCCTACAGTCTCTCTGGCTGCCGATTGTCTCAAGGTACTCGCATGCAATGGACAGTGCTTTGTTTCTGTGCGGATCTCAGGTATGTTTTCCCACTTGAACAAGAAGTCCATCTACCAGAAGAAGCCCTAGCCCATTTCGCAACCCATGCTCGAAGCCCTTAGGCTAGCCGAGGCCCATGGCCCATTGGCAAACCACGGACCAAGCCTGCTTACAGCCATGGCATCACCACAAACGCCACGACACCATGGCCATAGCAGGCGCCATCGTGCCACTATGACAAAAATGCTAAAAGCGGATGGCTCTGTGGCGGAATTTCAAAATTCCGCCACCACCATCTGCCATGGCCGCCATTTGTTAACACTGACTAAAAATCCTATGTTTGTAAAATGATATGTTTCAAATGAAGACGTTACAATGGATGTGCGGAAAACTCAAAGAATCAGCAAAGAAATGGATGAATTTGTAAGATGACAAAGGCTGCACCTAGTGACAATAAAATCAGATGAAATAGGTTAAAATGATCAAGACACATTCAAAGTAAAAAATGGGCCAAAATGATTAGGACATACAGGGTAACAAACTTAACATTAAAGAACAAGAAGAAAAAAATTAACTCAATTTGTAATATTAAAAACTGAGATATGATCCATCGTAATTTGAGTTATAGTGGAACAGCATGAAAATGTAGGACTCAATCTGTGGGAACTATAAAGACCTACTTTAGTTGAATTGCATATTTTTTTTGTAATTGTTTGATATTATTCCTAGAGGCATAACGATTACAATAATAAGAGACTGCAAAATAAACCAATAGTCCGCCCTCCCCCCCCCCCCCCCCAAAAAAAAAAAAAGGAAAAAAAATCTCTCAGAAATAGTCATAAGACTGGTTCTGAAGGTCAAACATCAGTGAGCCATACAATTTATAATGAATTAAGCCAGCCACTGCATTTCTCAAACTGCAGAAATCAGAAAAAGAAAATAAAATAAAGGGCAAATGGCAGAAAGAAAGAGAGTGAATGAATTCCATTGTCAAAACAATAGCTGTTAAGGTTCAAAACACGTGAAGGTGCAAAGGGTTTCTAAAGCATGGGTGCAAGGTTATGCACGAGCTTCATTATAATAAGACACAGGCCTAAATAAATTTGTGTAGATCCTAGCTTTTTTGTTTTTCTTCAAATATTTGAGATTGCTTAAACATTCAAACACATCAAGGCTTTTAACCAGATTGCAAAAAACAAATCTTAATTTTAAGCTCCAAAGGTAAAAATGCCATATAGACAAATAGAGTCTAAATACATAAAAACAATATACAAGGTAATAATCAGTAAGTAACCACAACATAAAGCAAAATACATCTAAACCAAATTCAGAAAACTAAAACACATCTAAAGTGAAATAAGAAGTAACAGTATAGCCAATTTCACTATGAAGGGAGCGGGAAAAAATAAAGAAAGAGAAAAGGTAAAAAAAAGAGCCTGTTTTACAAAATATAAATAGGACAACATCTTTTGTCTCATGATTAATAACACTCAACTCACATTAATGGTGATGCATTCCTCTTAGATCATGGCAGATTATCAACAGGCAATCTTTGATCATTAGTTCTATTATTTACATGCCAATTCTTCATCCTATCTATATCTGTCCCTTAAAGAGAGCACATAAAAGCTGCGAATGTACACATGTCCATCAGAAGCACATCACTTCCATCAATAACCTTAGCAGGTTATTTACTGATCCATAGTAGCCTCACAAAGATATCTAGATCTAGATTTACCCAGGAGAATCCACTGAATCTCTGAATGATCTACCTAGCCACACAAATGGTTAATGATCTAAAATATTCGACCAAAGAACTACTCAACAGGAGCTTGGCAGGAATGTTACTAACTTGCTCTGAAGGCCAAAAGGTAGCTAGAAATAATTAACTTACATGTACCCATGTAAGTATAACCAATTAAGTCGATCAGCAGTTAGGGTAAAAAGGTTGCAAGGAATAGGATTAGCTGATATGTGCAGCAGATAAACCAACTGTTGTGCAATAAACAACAAAATATATGTCAAGAAATACAAAATATGTTGTTTTGCTGAACATGAGAACTAAATGAATCTGACATCTAGACATGCATTGCAGTCACACTGGAGTCTCATGTTTATATCAATGTAACTTGAGTTGCAAGGATCAAAATAGAAAGGGGGCACTAGTAAACTTATAATCAACTTTCAGGGAAGACATCAGTTTACAATTAAAATTGACCTTCTTTGCTCTGCCATCACAAGAAAACAGAAATTAATTTCAAAGACTTAGATTTTACAAAGCTTTCTAAGATTGTTATAATTTCCTTTATACCTTTGTTTAGGGTAGCTACATTCTATTTGAAAATTTAACAACTGCTTAACAAGGTTGTAGCTTATGGAAGAGGTTAGATCAGAGTATGGTGTTCATATATATCTAAATGGAAGTTTGTGTAAAAGGTCGAAATTGGTTTAGCATGGGTCAAGTCAATCATCTACTTTACCGTGACATTACTTAAGCACACAATCTGTTTAAAATGCATTTTACTGAATGATATAACAATAAAAATGTTTTAACAATAAAATTAACTAAGTCACTTGACATTTCAATATAACTATAGTCATTTTCACTAATTTTCTCAGCTTATTTACAGAAACTAGGGCACAGGACAAAAGAAAATAACCCAAAAAAAAAAAGCCATAACCAATCAAAACAAAACAATGAATAGAACTGATTCACCCACATAATGGATATCGGAATAGATTAGGTACAACACAAACACCTGAATTTAAAAGTCCTATTATCTCGAAGTTATTGACATAAAGATAACAACCCATGAAAGACAAATAGTATGAGAAAGAAAACAATCAAGAGGAAGGGAAGGGAGGCAACAGACATATGGTCCCCGCTCAAGCTGGGAAGGATCCAAACAAAGGGCAGAACTACTTTAATGACTCGGGGGAACCACCCTCCCCACCCCCCTCCGACATGAAGAAAAAAAGGGAAGAGAAACGAGAAACAAAACATATAAACCTTCATCAAATTTATATTTTACACAATTTTCAAGACATATATATGGGTCTCCAAACTTTTTGCATCCACTCCATTGAACCCTGCAATTTTAAAAGGAGTTTCTTCCACCCTTAGGCTTATCTCCTCCAATCTTTGAATTCTAGTTGTGTGCGAAAATTAAACTCAAGCAAAGAGAATTGGTTGATTACATCTTTCCTTTAGCATACTATGGGCTTAAACTCCATCATAAACCAGAAGGCAATCTCAAGGGTATCTTCCCAAGGTACAAAATCAATAAAGCTCCCCTTAATTTGCAAAACACAAAAAATTCCCCCAAAACCCAAACAGTTACACAAAAAGATATAAAAATTTATTTTCACCGTGGTAACACAGTGGTATGTGAAATGTACCATCCATTGCCTGACTGATTGAATCATAGTCCATAAATGTTCTAGTTGCTCTGCTTTGAGAAGTCTGCATCAGGATAATGGTGTGCCTATTAGCCTGCAAGAAGTTACACAAAAGAGTCAATACATAGAAGAAGGTGAAAATAAATTAAAAGCCAAGAAACAAGAGAAATAAAAACAATAGTAAGTCCAACTTTGATCAAGCAAGGATCACCCTAGATTCAAAAAGAGAAAACATAAAGCACAACAGAATAAACTGCAGAATCATGCAAACACTATGCATATGCTGACAAAAAAGTAACTTAACATATTCATAGTGCCACTTCAGACATTTCATCAACCACATGAACTCATTAACTATAGTACAATGACAGTTATAAGAAAAGAAGACAAACACAGACCAACAAAAATAAAAGAAACAAACACAAAAAAGAGACCCCCAAAGTCTTTCATAAAGATGCCATCACTGCTTACAGGACAACTATTGAAACACATAAAACTTATCTATTACATGAGATTTTTCTCAAATTGTTATAAATTCCGAAGTTGGACATGTAGCCAACAATTCGCAGGAAAGTAGAAGCACTTAGACTTCAAAATACAAGATACATCTACTTTACTAACATTTTTCTGAAAATAAAGTTAAAGAGTACAACACTTTAGAGTATGCCATGGTTCAAGATCCAATCAAGGCATTCCATAAGTGATAACTTCACAATTTCAAAGAATAAAAGCTTATACCAAAAATAGCAGTCAAAGATGGAAACCAGAATAAATTGGATGCATTCAGTTTCCACAACATCCCAACCTAGAGAATTAATTAGAAATACTTTCCTGTTTTTCCTATGCCTTCCAATTTCATGTATTTTGGAGCCTTGGTATGTGAGGTAGAGAAGTATCATTGAGAAGGCGGGATGATCGCTTTTAGAAGAAAAAGGACTGGGTCTGGGTGCAAGTGCATAATATGTCAAAATTTAGCCTATTTCTCATGATTTGAGTTCTAAGTTTTAACAGTTTAGGATGATTCAGAACTTATAGAAAAAAAAGCCACAAATTAGAAACTCCAGTGATCTCATATTACTTTCCATTCTTTTCATACATTTTTATTGAATGAAACCATCTGAAAGCACCTTGCTCCAACCTAAGCAACAGTAGGATAGCCCATTTAATGACACAGATTGAGCTACTAGAATTTGGCACTTTGAAAAGCTTTTCCACAGCCTAAATTTGAATTAAAAGCTATAGAATCTTTCCCTCCTTTTCTGTGTCCTTTCAAAGGCTAGAATAAGGGTGTAAACTGATAGCAAGAGCAGTTTGCTAACAATCCTATGCATCTTTGCTTCTAATAATAAACTTGGACATCACTGCTACTAAGTGAAGACCTAACACTAGCAAAGAGGTTATTCCACAAAAATTACTAAAGAAAATTAAGAGTTTTGGTGAGGAGAGATGACTGTTTATAAAATTCAAAGGCACTGCTGTACAGAATAAAGTAAGTTCCAACTGAGTTGAAAACTGGTTATGATTTTGAAGAACTAGAGTCCCTCTTTTGTTTATAAAGGACCTGTGCCCTTGAAAGCTTTCTCTGAGAAGCCAATACAGAAGTTAGAAATCCAATGTAATTTTCAAAAGAAACTGTCTGGAAATTACATGGGTTATATTCACCCATGACATTTGGACCCACAGTTGGTGAAATTCCGATATTAAAGCAGAACCTAACTGTTTTAAGGATAAAGCATTTTCACTGTGTAAACTTTGGAAATTTAATTAAATATTCCGAATCCTTTACTAGATGGCGATTAGATTTTTTTTTTTTTTTTTTTTTTTTGCAGGGGTTGGGAAGTCAATTATGCCAACAAATAGAGCTAAGGCAGCCTTAAGCCAGAATAGTAGGGCAATGTCAAAACAACACTTCAAGCCAAAAGGTTAAGAAGTACCAAAGCAACATTACAAGCCAAGAGGCAAAGCACACATCGAATATTACAGCCTAATGCTGTCCCTGACACCAGTTTGCAAGTAAGACAGAAATAATGCCTTTAGCATTCGAAGGGCATTGTAGGGCCTTAGTAACTAACTCCATGGATTTTAAAACAGTGTAAAGAAGAACTATGTTTTTAATCGTAAATAAGCCTTGGTCTAGAAATGGCGTTTTACAAAAAATTGAACCAAGATGCCCATTCAACTTAATGTGTGAATCAATCAAACCACGAGGCAAATTATCAAAATCCAAATTGTGTCCTTGATGTGACATATCTCCTCATTTATCATATAATCTCCTTTAAGTTTGTTTAAATTTATGTTGTTTTTGCAACTCATTTTTTTGTTCCTCTTACTCTTATTTCAGATGGAAGAAGTTGGGACACAAAGCTCCCCATTCTGAAAATGAGTAAATCAAAACAGACTCTTGAAGAAGGAACTATGTAGAATTATACTTTGTCATAAAGCCTTGTAGTGAAGAACGGGTATCAGGTTTAATTTCAAAATATGTCCTTAACCCTCCACAACTTGTTCTATCACATTCTCAATACACTAGTGCAGCACAGGGAAATAGGGTAGCCTTCAGATTGTAAGATAGGTACACACATTTAGCTCACTCCTGCAACACATGTACTGGACTCCAAATCAAGACACTCTTATGCATACTTATATAGTTGTTAAAACTTAAAAGCCCCCCACGCCCCCCCTCCCCCCCCCCCCCCCCCCAAAAAAAAAAAGGAGCCTGAGGCTGGTCATGGCTTCATTAGTGCACCTCTCTTGAGTTCAAACCAAGCCCCTTCAAATCAATTAATAATCAATTCACTGGCATTTCTATTACATAAATTTATTTTCATCATACATAAGATGTATATGCACCTCAGGTAAATATTTATAGTTCATAAAATATTTCACATGTCCCAACATGTTTAAGTCACTTTTTTATTTCTTTTTTATTTTTTGGATCCATAACAAAGCCTTTTTTAGAGCAAATTATGTCCCAATATAAAGTATTTCGTCATGTGGAAGCACGAAATAAATTCAAAGCAAAAGCATTATCATTTATGTTAAACATGTATGCGAAACTTATGACAAAGTAACAATCCCCATTTACTTGCAAACTGCAATATTACAAAATATAGGAACAAATTTTTTTTTTTTTTTTTTGGCACATAATACTTTTGTTATCTATCAGATTTTCTCAATTCTTTCCATACAATAATTGAATAACTATATATATCACTCTCCCTAGCACCCATATCATGGTGACAATACAAAAAGGCCATTACTAAAGACACTGCATGTACAAACACTATTTCTATTGCCACCAATGGTGGAAGAAAACCTTACACAACTGATACCAATTTCCTATCAGCCCCAGACCAAATACAGCATTGTCAAATAAACTAACATAACAACTTAACCCCACCACACCACATTTCAGAACTCTTAGGATAATGCAGTAGTTATTAGCCTTCACAAATGAAAGTTTTACATTCACCAATCCATGATAATAGCATAACTCATAAACAAGACTAAAACCTACGGATGCATCTTAAGGTATCACTCAAGCTGCATCTTGCTTGCAAATCCAGAAAAGAAACCAAATCACTTCAATTTGAATTATCACAATTAAGCTAGTTGAACTACCAAGTCTCACTTTTTTTGAGTTCATCTCCTACTAAGTATGCTGACCAAAAACATAAATAAAACAAATAAACAAATAAATCTCAGCATTCAATATTTCTATGTCCACCATGATCAATTTAAGGATATGACTAATTTATCTAATTTCAACATTTGCCTCACAGAACAGGCCAAATTGCAGAGAATAGGATAAAATAAACCTAAATTGTTATTCAGATTCGATTCGTGTGACTAGAACTACAAACCTTGACAATTCTCATTTATATAAAGCTTTCACTCCGAAAACATACGGCCAAAAGAAAAACCCTAAAAAACGCAGAGCCCGTCAACTACTTCCACGAATACCGTGCCAATCATTGTGGGTAGAAACTCATAAAGCTACATACACATGCATGTCAACAAAACCTAGACAAAACAGAGCTATAGAAGACTAAAACATCTATTTGCTCTGTTAGTGATGAAAGATTGGTAGCAGGAGAGACAGCCTTACCATGTCGATTGCACGCTAACGATCGACAACCACCCAAACAAATTTGATTGCTTTCAGAGTATTGGAATCGGGGGGCGAGAGAGAGAGAGAGAGCTCGACCTCAACAGCGTGCTCCTGGCGCTAGCGATGATTGTTCCTGTCTCTCATCCGATGCGCGGTCCACTTGCTCAAGTCTCCGTGTCTGAGTCTACTCAACTGAGTGCAATATGCGACGGGTGCGTTTTTACAAGTAAAAGCGAAGACAAAACAAAGAAAAAAAGTATTTTTAATAGATTTTATAAATTTATAATAAAAATATTTTAAATTATTTTATTTTTAAAGTAGAATTTCTCGCCTCGTAACTCAGAAATTGAAAATTGATTCCTCTGCTTTATGGAAAAGCTACGTAGAAAATTGACAGGGCATAACCTTTTATCAAATTAAATAGCAGTTGCATGTGAGGGAGGGGCAAGTTAATAGAAAATAAGGGAAAATGATTCTGTAACCCTAAACTTTTTTATTAAAATTAATATAAATTCTTAATTTAAATTTATTCTTTCAATATTTTGAGATTCAAAATTGCTAATTAAATTTTATACTTAATCTGTTCTAATATTTATTTAATCTTTTTTGACACATTGTTGTTGATCTTATGTAATATTTTGTTAATTTTAGTTTAAAAATTTTTACTGTCAAAATAACAATTACAAAGACTGCTACATTATTCTATGTGCACTATAAAATTAGAAAAACTATTCCCTTTTTAATATAATTAATATTATTCTATAAACTATTTTTATTATTCTATAAATAATGTATGCATTAGAAAAAATAATCTCCTTTTTTGAAGGCCTTCCATGTTATGAGTTTTTTAAAATTCTTTTATAATTATTTAAATTATTAAAATATTAATAAAACCTAAAATTTTAGGTCTAAAACAAGAGTTTTATTTGCTTCATATTAAAATTAGCCTGCTTAGAATATTTTATTCGTGAGGTTGACCCCTTAAACTTTTGACCCAAATCACTTAACCCCTCGCCTTTTGTTCTTTAAGGATTTGAATGATACAACATTACAGTGACTCTAACACGCCAAAATTATGTCAAGAGACGATGCTTGTTAACAATCTTCTACCCACTGATTTTTCTCCCTCAACTGTATCCTCTTTTTCCCTTCAAAATAATTAAGCAAATACCCTTATATAATGATGGGTTTATTGCATAGTCGATAACAAATATTACTATAATGTTATATCATTCCATAAGCATAAAAATAATACTTTAGTCAACAGTAAACAACTGGAAGCCTACTAATACTCATTCAAAATTCTAGCAGAAGGCAAATAAAATATATAAATAATGGAAAGTAAAGTTTACAGTTTGCCAGTATTTGCATCGTTTGTTACAATACTGACCAATACTGGTAAATCTATCAGTACAGTTAGCAATAGGAATGGATGTAGGATTAAATTGTTGGGAGGCGAAATTAGAAAAAGTTAAAATATGAAAGGGCCATTTATAATTTTTAAAAAAAGTTACATATAAAAATTTGATAAATTGTTAACATTTGGCGAGATAAATACTCTCATGATCTGGTGTAAATTCATCTCTGGCTAATAAAATCAACTAAGAGTGATAACTTGTGTTTATGGATAATGTACTATTATGTTATAAGTCAAATTATGAATACTTGAATGTTGTTCTTTTGCCTTCCGCCACTGGACACTCTAACCCTAGTGTTTTACACAATTGCAACAATAATAATTCAAACAAGACTTTAAATCATGATCTTGTTTTGCAACACCAAGCGACCTGCCATGTCATACGATTTAGTCATGCTTAATCAAGTAGTGGCAATAAGAAACAACACGCTAATTGAATTTTTTGTTCTAAACTAGGCCAACTAAGAGGAATGAATTAATTTAATTTAATTTAATTTAATATTTTCAACCAATTAGGGGTGAATGAATGCATTGTAATAATATATAGTCATGAAAATCAATTTTAAGTCAAGTATCAATAGAAGGATATATAATAATGTTTGGTTTCTTCTTTAGTCTAGGACTTTTAGCCAATACTAGAGAGACTTAATTTAGCAATAAGAGTTGAATAATGTTCAATCACTAACTTTAATTAGTCACTCTTACAAAATACTCACTCCTATAGCGAGGCTTGTTCTAATTTTGAGATTTACAAATATAATAATTAGGGCAAAGAAGACATTCTCAACCTAACAACTCCACTTGCACAAAAAGTATGAGTAGAAAGCAAGTATATAATTTTAAATAAAACACAAATAAATCATTTTAACTCAATCTATGAAAAATGTGGAGGATTTAGAGTTTAAGCTCTTTTCTTAACTCAATATCTAATTGCACTTGTTAAAAATTATTAGAACGCTGTCAATACAGGGTTATATAATGAAGGAAGGTGGTTAAAGAAGTCTTGTGCTATGGGGAACAATATTTAGTATAAAATTAGTCATATTTTAAGAAGGATAAGGAACTTATCCTAAAATCTATTGCAATTTTAGATGTTTGTGTCTTGCAAATTAGTCATTTTAGTCGAAGATTTATCCCAAATGTCCAACTTTTAGACCAATCGTTGATAGTAATTTACTAAAATTTTATTTAGATCTCTATCTTAAAGAATATTCGTCTGTTATTTTTAACTTAATACGTCCCAAGTTAGATATCTACCAACAAGTTGCTTGGCAAATAGCATATCTTTTTTTTTTTTTCCATAGAAAAATTTTAATCAATTGAATCCAATACCCCATTTTCATTTTAAAACCTAGAAGATGTTTATCAAAGAGGAACCTTTACGCAACGTAAATCCTATAAACTTAATTCTTGTTAAAAAATCCTTACTCTAATCCCACACTAAAGAAATGAAGATAAAGTGCTTAAAATCTTATTATTTAAGTAAAACACATTTAGTACTAATGATGTGCAAATTTTATATCATTATCACTAATAGATAATGATAATTCACCACAAGGTTATACCAACGAGGAAATGGTATGTTGTTCATTTTCTAGTCTTAAATTCTTGATATATATATATTAAAACTAACAATAAATTTCAAAAACTAGTTAGATCTAACTAACCTAATGTAAAGAGAGTTTTAATAATGAAAATTTGTAAATTAAAATGGATTGATTTAAGAAGATATCCTTAGGCATGAAAGTATAATTGGATTAGATATTCAAATTGAATCTCTTAAAGATTGAACGGATGATTAGGGTTTTTTCCTGAAGTTAAAATTAGCTTCGATTTTAAGCCAAGTGGCATTCTCGAAATCAAAGGTAAATTAATTTTACTTTCCTATTGATTCAATAACAATGCTCAACATCAACATCAAGTGCTTGTGTCTAACAATAAATTCCAAGTCATGAAGCATGTAAAAGCTAGAAGTTATTATTAGAATCAAATTAATCTCAAACAACAAATATCATCCCACAAAATCCTAAAGATGAATTCAATTACATAAATATTCAACCACACTCACAAACTTGTTTAAAACAAACCAAATTAATAATTGAAATAAAATCAAGGGAAGGTTTAAGAAGCTCCCAAACTATAGCCTTCAAATCGCGTGAGAAATTTCAAACTTATCCAAAGGCATATTTTCATAACTCAAGGGGTGATTTGATTGCTATCTCCAACTCTTTCTCTTAGTTTAGACTTGAGTTGCGTGATATCCAAGGGCATATCTTCATAACTTGTGGGTGATGTGATTGCTATCTCCAACTTTTTCTCTTAGGCTACACTTGAGTTGCATGAGTTCTTTATGCCCCCTTTTTCTTGTTTCAACTCTATCTCTTCCTTGCCTTTTTTTTTTCTTGATGGCTTAGACTTACAGAATAACTAAAAATAATTCAAGAAAATGAGCTCTAAATGACAAAATAAACTAAAATAAAGTCAAGAACATAGTAAAATAATTAGATCAAAATATGATTTATCAAATTGCCCCAAACTTGACTTTTACTATCCTCGAACAAATTGAAAAACAAAACTGAAAACCTAAGAAAATTGAAAGCTCAAACCTCCAAAATCTTTTCAAGTTCAAGAGTTCCTTAAAGATCCACAATTTTGTCATTCATGCAAGCTTATCAAGCAAGCCTAAAAAAGCTCTCATAATTCAATGTTTACAACATCTTTATATCAAAGTCCTCCAAAACTAGTGTCAAGAATACCAATTTGCTTTGACTTTAGCCTCACATATATCACTCATGATGTAACGTATAGAACCTAGGCTAGATCACACAAACAAGGTTTGTGAATTGAAGTTATGTAATCAAAGAAAAAAATAAAGCATAAATTCGCATACGAATTGGTTTCATTATCAAATAAGTTAATTTTATGCATATCAACAATATGTAAAATTATACTAATAAACCACCTCCAAAATATCTCAATTTTGAAGTTTTCACGAGTAGTTTCCATCTATTTTGGCATAGCCTCGTTGTGCTATATTCTTATGCTATGCAAGAAATTCACCTCAAATCATAAATTTAGACAAGCTTCTCTCTCAATCTCCTATCTTGCAATATGCTAGTTAGAAATAGCCTACACAAATATTTGACAAATGGATTACTCTTTGAAGAAAGGGATGATGGGTATAATAGATTACATTCTATATATGTCCAAATCAAACTTCCTTCCACAAAGCTCAAAATGACTAATATTTTGAAAGACCATTCTTAACATGATAGGTGTTGTCCAATTATGTTCTCCTTAGGAAGACTCAAAGAGATAGTGATGTGCCACATCCAGTTTTGTCACATTTTCTCAAGGAAAACAAAAATGAAATTAGGATAGAGTTGTATATGATATGAGATATATGCCAACACTTATTCTGTAAAGTATAGTAAGAAGGAATGCACCTCATTTATGCCGCAAGTGAGAAGATATTTTTAAATGGGGAACACTTAAATTTTCATCTAAAAGGCTTCACAAAATAATGGTACCTTGACATGCGGTCCAAAATCACCAAAACAAAGTTTTTCTGGTTTGAACGGAATCAATAGAACAACTCAAGGGTTTGAATACTTATAATCTAATTTGGAAGCACACAGAAGAGAAGGACCATTTGGTGAATTATGACTTTTTATTTTTTTCAATATTTAGAAAGGAAAATTATTTGACATTACTTTTCCTTTTTCATAATCTTAATAAGATTAGAAGACTTGTTATGTAATTTGGGCGCTAGGAAGTCAAGTCTCTCTCCTCATTTCCTACTTCCCTTTCTTATTATGATTCATCATAGACATAAGAACTTATTTTCTAATAAGGATATAATTAACAAATTACACAAAATAAAGTATGAAGGACAAAAATAAGTATTGATTTGCTCAAGGAAGAAATTTTTGATGATAAAGATTACGCTACTAACTCACCTCATTGGTTGAGGGAGAAGATATTCCATATTTTGCATCAATTTAATAATATGCATTATGGAGATCATTATAGATATAAACTACTTGAAAATAGAATTGGAATGAAAAACAACATGGTAACGAGGGAAGAAATCTCAAATAAAACTAGATTATTGATAGATGTGAGGTTTAGTAACATTTGGACATGGCATAAAGTCAAAAATTGTATTCCAGCTAGTAATTTAGGGCCTATTTTGTTGGTCTAATTTTTATTTTCATTTTTCAATGAAACATAAAAATAGACCTAAAAGACATCTGGTATCTGTTTTCAGTTTTCATTTCTAGAAAGCATTTTTTGAAAATTCGTTGGAAATTGAAAATAACAAAAAGTTATTTTTAGTATTTTTTGTGCAAAAGTGAAAATGCATTGGTATTATTGTAAATGAATAGATTTTTTGATGCTTTCTTTCCTTTGGCCCCTCCATTGCCTATACATACATTGCTGAGCTCTTCTCCTCCATGGCACTTGTTAAAGATCACATCGATGAAAAGTCTCAACTAAGCTCTTCTCCAACATCACTACATCCACCTCCATTGCATTTGTTGGAGATTGCATCCATGAAGAGCCTCGATTAAGCCCCTTTGCCTAATGTTGTTTGTAATGCGAGCAATTGTTGAACCTCTATTTTTCTCTTTCTTTTCTTGCCTCTACAATTGCAACAATTTCCTGTGTTTGTTTGCACAGCAAGGGTTTCAAGTGAGAGGCATGAACAATGCAAGTTGTTTTGTGCTTTGATCCTTCGTTTGTTATTCATTATTCAATATGAACTTTGAACTCTTCAAAATCTCAATTCAATTGCCAATATTTTTAATTTCTTCACTTAAATCCCTACTAAGAACCTTGAAAATTTAATTTCATTCAATTGAATCCTTATTTTCAATTCACTTAAAATGAGGAAACCAAACTTGTTTTCGTTATTTTCATTTTATGAAAATAGGAAACAACAAATAAAACCAAATTTAAAAATGTTAAAATGAATATTATATTCAAAAAATAGAAAACATTTTACAAACCAAATAGGCCTTTACTTTTAGGGGGTTTGATCTTCTTCTCCCGTATCACAACATCAGGCTTAAAAATTAAATACCACATAGGGCACCTATTAGAACAGTGCCCTAAAGCCAAATGATTGGTTTGAGTTTGTATGCTATTCAATTGTAAAACAAACTTATTCATTAATATAATATATGTTTTATACAAAACCAACTTCATCATGGATTTAACATATATATGTGGATGAAATCTTAAGATCACATAAGAATATGGGACTTGGTTGCACATAGGATAGTGATAATGAAATTAGTCTTTACGGTTATTATCTAAAACAAGTTCAGGGTCAAAGGATTTGTCTAACAGGGTGTCGACAAGATCTAAAAGACTCGCAGTCGTGTCACATACTCAATGGATAAGTGCACCTCATTTCAAGGGTATTGGTGTAAAGACACTAATGTGTCTTGGTGCTCATCAAAATACAAGTTCATTGAACAATATTTGGTCATTTAATTTATTTATGCTAATACAATATTTGGTCATTTAATTTAAGGTTCCACAGTAGTCTTATGTATTAAAGCTTATGCTTAATTTACTTCTTACTGGCCTTTCCACTATGGATGGTTATAAACAGATGTATATTAAGTAAAGGTTGGTGAGAACTAAGATAAGATCCACTACTTGTCTCCTTAAGATGAGAGTTCTCCTATGTTGTTTATGAGTTATCGGTCTCTTAAAATCATTGCAAGGAAATGACAAGCAATCAAGAAAAAAGTTTGTTCGATTGGTTATTGCACTATAAAGCTCAGTTAGAGACAATTATTTGTATGAAAAGATGCTAACAATATAATACATCCTAGGTCCTAATGGAGAGAAGTTAATGGAAGATTTGTATTGTATAGTAAATTGTAAATTGTTTTAATTCACATAGATTACCTCCCTATTAATAAGCATTTAGGGGCCCACAGCTAGACGTTGATCTCGAACTTTAAGCATTCTTGATTTAATAGGGATTAAATTAAGAATTGTTGAGGAAGGAAAAGAAGGACAAAAATTGTATAGAAAGAACCAAAAATAGAAAACCTTCTGTAAGCTTTCAATCTAATTCTTGTTAAGTAAGAAATCATTATCTGATAGCATAGCCAGATTATGCATGGCCAGTTGGCATGAGACCATAGAGGCCAAACACTTGGACGCTAGGTGATCGAATTTTGGCTAGTTCTTGGCTTGGTGTGTCTTCATAGTAGAAATTTTCAAAGAGTTTCCTTGTCCATTTTTGCCATAAATTTGAGGTATAAATCTAATTTCTTCTCTTACATGAGTCAAACTTGATTTTAGACTCGCTTCAATCATATAATTTTTTAAATTTTAGCTTTTGTTACATTGAATTTGTTGACGAGTCAATCAGTGCTTCAACACCTGCCAACTAGAATCAAATTTCTTGTTAAGGTCATGCAGCAATTATATTGAACATTAGTGTAAGCTAGCTACATTTCTTGTCTCTAGGAAGATAAATATGTAGGTTTGACCAAGAAGTTTGTAAGAAGCTACCTTAACATCAATGGCTCTAGCCTCAACCTTAGCAACAACTCTTAAGACATTAGCTCATTATTTTCTCATTTCTTCAACTTGTCTCATAGTATTCTGCATAGTCTCTTGCCCAAATATTTTTTTTAAACTATTTTTTTCTAAAATCAAATTTCCGAAATCTACTTTTCTCAAACTCACTTTTTATTAAGCAGTACCTTAGTATTTATGACATTCAAACATGTAATTATAGAATTTGTGTAATGTCACGTTCGTGCGCGCGCGCGTGCAAACGTGTGTGTGTGTGTGTCAATTGTAAGTCTTGTTACTATGGTCTCGTCTTTATTTCAGAACCCTTTTATTTTAGACCTTATGATGATCTTATGTTTAACTAAAGTATATTTTAAAGACTTAAAACAAGAAAACCATGTACAAAGAACATTGTAATAAAATGTGAAAAATCATAATTTTAAAAAGAATAGAAAAAATCGAAAGAAGACAATTCATGAATTGAATAAAAAGGTGTCTACTTTATCTAAAAGAAAAGCTTTTATTGGTACAATATTTTAAGAAAATAATTAACTTAATAAAAGATTTTAGTTACATGTGGGAAAAAAGCTTTAAGCAAACTACAATAAAAAAATGGTTACTATAGTTCAAAATTAGACTGAGTTCACTTTGACTAAAAAAAGTTGTTTGTTTAAAATTTTCAAGGAAAACATAATCACAAAAATAAAATAAAATTTTGACTTCTTGGAGTCTCATGTAATAGAGGAGAGAGAAAGCCTAAAAAATGTAGAATTTTTTCATTGACCAAAATGACCTTTGTATAATTTCCAACAAGACAATCCTTGCCCTTCAATCGAGCGTGCAATTGTTTTCTTCATCTTTGTCCACACTACCGACCTATAACGCTTGGTCTACATATCAATATTCTTCATTTCTCATCTCAATTAAAGTTGATCAACTTTGAAGATGTCAAAGTTGGTGGTGGACCACTAGATCATATATCACACAAAACTAGATCGTAGATTATAGACGATCAAATCAACCCTCTTCCCTCTTCCCTCTCCTCCCGAAAACTAGATTAGTCTTCTTCCTTATTCCCTTCCAACGCCCTCTTCCCTCTCTTCTAGATGAACAGATAGACTAACAAAGTTTTGCACTACCAACCTTTCTTTGCTCTCTCTTTTGCCAACAAAGCTCACAGTCATAGTGGTTGGAAGGTAGAATTGTCGCCCAGCTTCTTTGAATACAGTTGATAACTAGATCATGTCCGACCTTCTTTTTCTGGTATTAATTATGCAAATACAAACTAAAAGAGAATAGGCTGTAGAAGGGTAACAGAGGAAAGAAGGAAAAAAAATTACTTTAATATTTTCTAATTCAAACATACCAAAATGCTAAAATAACTTTTATTTAAAAAAAACACTTCTAAAAAAATTTTAATCTTTAAAAAACACTCACTAAAAATAAATATCTATAAGTCCCTTCCTTCTTTTTTTCTTCCCTCTCTTTTCTCTGGGTTTGGATTGAACTGGCTTGTCTCGTGAGTGCAACGACTGTAGGACACACCAAACCGCTTTGAAATTTCCCGCGTTACACCCCCACAAAATGGAATTGGCGCTTTGGGACTCAAACTTAGTTTTACGAAGAAAGGCTGCAACGTCTTTTTCGGACAAGCAAGCTTGTTTCAGAGCAATTCCCTCGTTTCTCCTGCATCGTCCTCCCATTTCCCCTAATTTCTCCCTCATCCTAGGCGCGTCGTTTGGAGTTATGATAATTCTCCCTCTTCCTCTCTTCCATCCAATCTCTCCTCTCGTTATTCCTCGAAGCATCGAGGGCTTTGCTTGGCTCTCGATCCTTCTTTCCATCATTCGTGTTTATGCTTCTGTGAGTTTTGTGACCTAATTTGTCTCTTACCTCGCTATGTAGTTGGCTTAATCGGAATTTTGACGTGAGAGTTGACTTATTTCATTTTGTAGGGGAGTTAGGCATTTTTTGAGAGAGGGCAATGGAACTAGCTGCTCAATTGAAGCGGGGGATCTCTCGCCAATTCTCGACGGGCTCAATGAGGAAGAGCGGCAGATTCAGCTTCAAGCGACAGAGCTCTCTGGGCACCCGACGCAACTCCCGACGGTTCAGCTTCGGACGCCAGTCCTCTCTCGATCCCATTCGCCGAAGCTCGGTGGGCGATGAGCTCTCGCTGCCAGACAACCTCGATTGCACCATACAATTGTTGTTCATGGCGTCTAGGGGTGATGTAGCAGGGGTGAAGGATTTGTTAGATGAGGGCATTGACGTCAACAGCATTGATTTGGATGGCCGGACTGCTCTGCATGTTGCGGCATGTGAAGGGCACGTTGAGGTTGTCAATCTCTTGCTCAGTTACAAGGCCAATATTGATGCTCGTGACCGGTGGGGCAGTACGGTAAATATTAGTCATTTTCCGTTGTCGGTTGCATTAAGAATTGATGTTTTCAAGCTTAAAAATGATCCTATCAGCTTATGTTACCTGCTGGTTTATTCATATCCCGCCAGCTACAGAAATTAAAATTATAAGCTTTAGGCATGCTATTGAAGTTTTGAGGTGTTATTGTGTCTTGGTTTTGGGCCAAATCAACTGTCACATATATGTTGGTTGCTAAACAGACATACAAAATATTTAATGAAATAAAAAAGGAAAAACAAATAAGAAAGAGAAAATGGTATCAATCAGAGGACCTTTGTCATCAATTCCCTTATTCACATAATAAGTCAGAGAGAACCGCCTATGAGGACATTAGATTTGCCATTGGCTTATCTACACATGGTCTATAGTGAAAGTATTTGAGATAACTTCTACAAATGAATGAATATGTACCCCTGAAAATTAGAAGTTGTGAACTAGTTTGGTGGCCTTCCCGAGTTGATTGCCTTTTTTCCCGCTACCTTTGGTCCATGCCCAATACGTTGGAAAGTAACAGGAAGATAATTGATAATTCTTCCCTTAAATTTGGCCTAAATATGAAGGATCTCCACAAGGATTTCAACAATTACATTAATGATCTCATGCATGGAAGTCAATGATGAATTACCAACTACGATAGGATGATGGTGTTATGATGTCTTGAATTCTTAGGGTCTTCCTAGCTCGATTTCTAATCTGCTCTGGAAATTTAAGACCCCACCTGAATTGGGATATATACTTCTGTATATTTCTTTTGTAATTGGTTTTTAGTTTTTGGATTCGTTTTAAGGGAATTACTCAGTGATGTATTTACAGCCAGGATTTTATTAGAAAGATATCCATGGTGCCCCTCAGTTCACAGTGGAATCCTTCCTACTGTCACCTATGCATTTAGGCCAAAATCCCAAATCATATTATCTGGGACTGTTGCTAGTTTCCTTCTTTCTTTCTCCTTCTAAAGTTCTATATTAAATACTTCAGTTTTACAGTTTAAAGTCGGGGAAAAAAATATTTATGTGTTAAATAGCAGCGAATGTTGTTCATGGATCCTGACTCCAGGTAGTGAGAAAGTGAGGAGAATTATTGCAGTTTTATTTCATTTCCAACTTGCTATCATGTCACGGGCCATTTGTTAATAAAAATTACAAATGATTCATGATTATACAGGTTCTGGGAAGAAAAATCTGTTGTAGCTATCATTCTCTTCCTAGCACAATAGTGAAACTTATGTTTTCCTTTTTTCTTTCTTTCTTTCTTTCCTTTTTCCCCCCCTTCCTGCCAAGTTTCTACCTTTATATGATGTTACTTTGTCGTGGCAGGCAGCTGCTGATGCAAAATACTATGAAAATATAGAAGTTTATAATATTTTGAGAGCCCACGGAGCAAAGTTCCGGTACTTTGCAATAATATTTTGATTTAGATTTATAAGGCATTGGTCATTTTAAGTTTACACGTTTTTGTGCTTGTCATATTCCTAGAAAACCCGAAAGACACCGATGGCTGTTGCCAATCCGCAAGAAGTTCCAGAGTATGAGCTTAATCCATTAGAACTTCAGATTCGCAGAAATGATGGTATTGCAAAGGCAAGTCCGTCATCTTCTTTATAGTGTTTATATTGGCTTGTTCCTTGAAACTCGTATCATCCAGCACTCCAATCTAAAAGCTTTCTCACTGTTCATAGCCTTTAGCAATGTTGTGAGTTTGTATTTTGATACCAATTATTCAATGTTAAAAAAAATACTGGCTCTTTCTCACACGTAACTTTGAATTTCTTGTGCATCTTTGGTGATATTCTGTTGTTAAAAGATTTAAAGCTCCAACACTTTCTTCTTATTAATTCAACATTTATTTATTTTAGCTTCATAAATACTCTATTGATTTCATTGTGATTAAAGGGTAATAAGATATAATCCATGTGGTGGAAAACTTGGTGCCACTGGATGAAGGGCAAAAGCTTATTATAACTGCTTAATTCCTGCTAGAATACCATCCATCCTATTTTGTAGTATATTTTCATCAAGGAAATATAAAAAGCTGACTGGCAGTAGACTTCAAGGATGGGAAATTTGGCCTGAATTAACTTAGTAGTTTTTGGATGGATAGCTTGCAGACTTATTCTTTGAAGTTAATCCAAAACCCTGCCCAGTCCATCAATCTTGTCAACCTCATGGGTCTGTATTAAAATATTACTCTTGCCTTCTTGATTGATCTATATCAGCATGCTTTACTTTACTTAAACCGGTCCAGACAATGATCCATGGTTTCTAATCCAGCATGAAAATCAATCACCAGAATAGTATTATTTTAACTAATTCTCAATGTTCGTTCGGAAATTATAATCAATCATTATATTTCTAGCACGCAATGGATTGATATGTGAACCTATAGAATTACTGTTTCCAGTAGGTTTAAAACAGTCTGTTTGGGTTGTACTTTGCAGTGGCTTATAATATTAAATACATTTGGTAAAGACTTATGACTTTATGCTTTTCTTTTTAACTGCAAATAAATCAAATGGTCAACTCTTGACACTTTTTGCCATTAGATTTAGGTTTCCTTTAAAATGCAAAAAGAAAAAATGAGGCTAAAAGCTTTCCCAAATGGAACCATTAATCTTGTGAAAGGAAAGTTGTATGATCTGCGACATGCTGTTTAGCTGATTGTAATTCTGTTTTCTATTTTCTTTTTCTTTGTGAAAATAATGTTTAATCATTGTCTGAAATTTGTTGTGGCTTCAGCTCTTTATATTTTCTTTCTAACATGATGACTCTAATTTGCATTTTCTTTATTGGTTTCCTTGCTCATTCATTTGTTTTCTCTTTGTAAGCAAACTCTGGTCAACTTGGACTTGATATTGATATGCTTTGGATTGCAAGTTCCTCATAGATAGATTGATAACATATATTCTTCACCCCCATTGACAGGGGACATATCAAGTGGCCAAATGGAATGGCACAAGAGTCTCTGTGAAGATACTTGATAAGGACTCTTATTCAGACCCTGAAAGCATGTATGCACTCAAAAGAGCCTCTTTTCTCCTTCCTATAGTCACTTCTTTTTCTTTTTGTCATAAAATCAATATATCAGGTTGTTTCTTTGTATGTATTTCAGTGATGTTGCAAAAGCAGAGGTAAAATCTGATTCCTTGTTTGCTTAAATAAGAAGAAAAGAGAACTATGCTTGTGTCACCATTCTTGAGTCTGTTAAATCAACAAATGAGGTTGTCAATTTCTTGCAGATGTCATTTAAGAGTTTCATGCAAGAATTTGCTGGGCCAACGATAGGAAGCTCTTATTCAACAGATCTATATAAATTCTTCCAAATATTTATTCATGGAAAGAGAACTGAATTCAGAGGAATAAGATCCAAGTATTTATAACAACAAATCCTACTCCTATCATGATAAGTAATTCTACCTCTATTAGATTTCTGGAACTAATCCAATCCTATCAGAATTCTTGAACTAATCCAAAACAAGAGTTCTAATTGAAATAAAAATTCTCAAAATAAATTAAATTAAAATTTAAATTCTCATTTGCCCTTGTCTAAGATAAACAAGTAGATGCAGACCTTTTTTCCTGCTATAATTCTCCCCAGCTAAGAAAAACTTGACTTGAGCAAGTCAAGCTGACAGCACTGCTGGAGAAAGTAGGAATCAATATAACAAAAATCATCTTTAGTAATCCATGTGGCATCAATATGGGGACAGCCTTTCCAATGCACAAGGAACATTTGGTAACTAGCAGTAGGAGAAATAAGATCTTCAGTGTCCGGTACGTCTTCAATAATCTTCTCTTGGTATGGTGGTAATGGGGTGGTTTAGGAACCAAAGGAAAAGGAGAGCCAACAGTAGGAAAATCATTTGACAAGGGAGGAGGCTCAAAAGTACCTTGATAAGGTAATAAAACCCTCCACATTAAAAACAAGACTACTCTGGTCATATTAATGGCAAATCAAGCAAAAGTGCATTAGACCCATGCTTGTGAATAATAGGGTAAGGGCCAATGGAATGGGCATGAAGTTCTTGGAGAAAGTTTTATAAGGATCATTCTGGATGCCCACAGATCATGCCATAATCCCTTTCACTGCAATCTAATTTCCTATGGTGAACATCATCAACTAGTTTATATTACTCATTGCTCATAGCAATTCTTTCGTCTAATCTTGGAATGCAAGATATGAACGTGTTGAGCAAAATATTCAGCGGAATGAGAAGGATGAGTGTTAGGGGGCAAAGGATTGACATTCACGAGTTGATGGGGTGAAAGGCCATAAGCAATTAAAAAAGGGCTTTTGCCAGTCAATCTATGGAAAAACTATTATAAGCAAAGTCAAGAGTAGGTAAATCAATATCCCACATGCCCAGTTTTTAACCTGTGATATGCTTGAGTAGATTACCCAAACTATGGTTGACAATTCAGTTTTGCCCATCATTTTGTGGGTGACAAGGAGAAGAAAATTTCAAATTGGATTCCAGCAAGCCTCCAAAGAGTCTTCTAAAAATAACTAACAAATTTGACATCCCTTTCAGACACAACAAAAAGTAAGTAGCCCATGCAACTTAACCTCTTGAAAAGAGAGTTTGCCCATGTGAGACATGTCTGAGGTTTTGGCACAAAGAATAAAATGGGCCATTTTAAAGAACCTATCCACAACAACAAAAATAGAATCATGAACTCTAGCGGTTTAAGATAACCCAAGGATAATTCATGGTGGGGTCTTGCCATGGTGATTGTGGGAGTATAAGCCACTATTTCTCTTTCTGGCTTCCACCAACTGAAATGGATCACACTGCAAGATAATTCTAGAAACATCACCCTTAAGTAATGGCCAATAGACCTATCTTCTAGAACTACAATAGATTTGTCCTGGCCAAAGTGTCTAGCTAAGCCTGCCACATGCATCTTCCAAACTAGAAAATCTCTAACCAAAGTATGAGGAATACAATGCTTCATACCTTTAAACAAGTAACCATCCAAATCAAAAAATTAATGTGTGAATATCGGTCACCATCCCAATTTTTTTAAAATATAATCCCAAATCTAGACAAGATACTCATCTTTCAAACGCTCAAACCCAATGACCTGAAGACTCCTATTGCGTAAAAGTGATATGACTATACTAAAGGCATCAGCTGTTTATTATCAACACTGGCTCAATGTTAGGGGACAAATGTATAATCCTGAAGAAACTCAACCCACTTAGCATGTCATGGACTCAACTTTTCTTAAGATTCTCAATGTAATTATATTTTCCTGCTAATTAGGTATACATTAACGTTTTTTTAGCACTTCATTGTATGATATAAATGATTCTGTTGATACAACAAATTTGCAGCATTCAATAGCATGCAAAAGCATTCACACCCAAAAACATGTCCATATTCTCAAAGGAGATCTTGTACATGCTAGGAATACATCGGAAAGTGTATGACAAACACCATCCCCAAAATAAAAGATTCCTCATAGATTATTTTTTATTATATATGTATCTTCTGGGGATTGCCTGAATTTTGTGCTTAATTTGTATATTTGACCAATTACTGTTCTGACTACAGAACTCAACTTTTCCCCTGCAGAAATGCTTTTAAATATGAGTTGACTTTATTAGAGAAGGTCAGGCACCCCAATGTGGTTCAGTTTGTTGGAGCTGTCACCCAAAATGTGCCCATGATGATTGTTTCAGAGTATCATCCAAGAGTAAGCTTCTTCCTAAACCTGTGAGTGTTGGCAATGACTTGTTCCAAGTGCTGGAATTAATATGTTCAAAGAAGTAACAGAATAGTGGTTTTGGCATGGCCACTTGATGTCTCAGAAGGAAGACAATTTGAGAAAAATTCACATGAAATTTGCAGCTAGTCTACTGGAATGAATAACTACCCAAAGTATTTAGTTTCATGTCATTTAATTGGAGACAATGGTATCCTTATTGTTTTATGTCATTTAAAATATGTTTTCTATTGGATGCGTTCAGAATTGGGATATGAATGGGGGCATTAGGGATTATAATTTTTTAGTTCCATGTAGCCTACTTATCCTAAGTTCTCCTAAGGGAACTGGACTACTTGCAACTTTTATGTAAATTACTTAAAACTTTGTTATCCACCACATGTAACTACCAGTCAAGCACCAGATGAGCCCAGAAACAATTTTTACATCCCTGCTAATCTTTGCAGTGTACCAAATTTCATGTGAGGTCTCATATTTGGTTGTCAAATGTAGGTAGGTTACTAAAATTTCCAAAATGTTAAGAAAGATGCAATTTTCACTTTATTCCACTGGGTCACACTCTAGATGAGGCTGGATAGGAGTTTGACCTGGAGTCAGTAGCAATGTAGCCAGTTGCACTCGTAACATTCATTCCTGGAATTGGGTGCAGCAATTATAAAGGTTATACACGTTTCCTGGTAGCAATGATTCTATGCTCTCTTTCTTTTCATGTGGCTTTTCCATTAAGCTAGATTCATGTGTCCGGAAGGAGAGGTTTTATAAGCAGACTGTTGGGTAGTGTTGAAATAATGAACTTGTGTGCACAACATAACATTTTGGTTCTTGGTAATTTTTTCAGGGAGATCTAGCAAGCTATCTTCAAAAGAAAGGGCGGCTGTCTCCATCTAAAGCTCTTAAATTTTCCATTGACATAGCAAGGCATGTAAAAAAATTTTGCTTGTCGAGAATTATGCAAAATTCTATGATTGTCATTCTCTATATCAATGTTTCCCTCCTACTTCCACGTATATAATTCTAAGGTGCAGAGATATGTCTCCTTTCACTATCCAAATAAGTTATATATATGGACCTATTTGTAATACTTTCTTGTTTATGCACGAGCTTTAATTTTTGTGTGGTGCATCTATAATTCCTTTTCCTTGTTTCTATATAGCAGGGGCATGAATTATCTTCATGGATGCAAACCAGACCCCATTATGCACTGTGACTTAAAGCCCAAGTATGTCAAATAAATGCAGGAGTAGTTTTTGATTAATTTTTTTTTTATTTATAAATTAGATGAAACACTGTTTTAATATTTGAAAATTTGGTAAGGTGCCAGAAACATTTTGCTGGACTCTGGAGGACTGTTGAAGGTAACTGGATTTGGTTTGATAAGATTGTCTAAATTATCACCTGACAAGGCAAAACTGGTGCACCCTGATACTCAAATTGACCATTCAAGTAAGTTTTAATGAAGACTTGTGAATTTACTTGTGTCACACTGAATGCTCTTCACATTTGTATATATAACACTCTTATTCCATTTACTGAACCTTGTCAATAAGAATTCACTTTTAGTTCAGCATTGCTATAAATTGTCAAATTGCCCCTAGGTTTTGGGTGTGTATTTTTGACTCTGAAACTGATATATCATTGGCACTTGATAAACTTTTGGCATTGGTCAGTCATGCATAAACAACATTTGTGGCTTGTTCAGAAACACTATTCATCACTTAAAACTGAATGCATTCAGATATTTCAAAATCAAGTACATTTGATAATGTTTTGTACCCAATTACTTTAATCTGAAATTTAGCTCCAAAAATGGTCTGAATTTTAAGTGAAACAGATTTCACTTATTGCTGAATGTTAAAAATGATTAAAAATATGTAGTTTTTATTTCCATTATTTGTTATTACATGTCAACTCAAACTTCTAGATTTTAAGAATCCAGCACTTAATTTTCAGTACTAAAAGTATTTTTTTTTCTCCAATTAGTACAAGTTCAGTGCTTAAGATTTTCAGCACTTAATGTTCAGTGTTATCAAATAGAGCCTTAGCTTGGTGAATAAATGCATGCAAAGTACACTTTTGGCTGAATGTGGAAGCTGCCAAACTGAGAAGCTAATGCTGGTTCATGTGGTAGAGAGCCTTATGGCCGCTTCATAAGTCCTGGGGACCAAATCCTAAAGCATCTCTTTCTCCTTTCCCTGGATCAAAAGAAATGGAAGCTACCAAATTGAGAATGATCAAACTTGGCAGAAATATATTTGTTTTGCTGTGTACAGTTGCATTCTTAAGTTTTGATAAATTGAACTGGTTGGATTGTACTTTTAAGAATGTTCCTTTCATTTCACTAAGTTATATGCGTTCGCTATGATTGCTCTCCTAAAACACATCAAACTAGGGTTATGTATCATGGATTTAGATCTATACAAGACTTGCATTTTGTATGATTTATTAAGAAAAAAGGGTAATTTTGACTATATATCAGCAAAACAAAGCCTGGTTTCCAATCATTATCAAATTTGTTTCATAACTGATTATTCCTTGTTTCTGTAGGTTTATATGTGGCACCTGAGATATATAAAGATGAAATATTTGACAGAAGTGTGGATGTGTACTCTTTTGGTCTTATTCTTTATGAGGTATTTTTCATCCTTTTCATTTTCATTTTCTTTCCATCTGTCATACTTGCCTAATTTTTAAATCCTAACATTTGCAGTAGTTCATCTACTTTACAAACCCCTAATCAATCTGTATTTGAGGTTGTACAAAAATATGTTTTCAGTTAGAGGGAAGCTATGAACTTTGTTAACAAATTTAATAATGACTTCTCCTTTGTTTTGTGGAACCTCTGTATCTGTAGAATGATATGGGTGGTATTTGACAATTACACTGCCCCCTGGGGCAAACTGCTGTGTACATTGTCATATCATTAATTGACTTATCCTATTGGGGATTAAGTGTAAAACTATTTGTTTCTTCCATTGCATTAGTTTTTTGATTGCATTCAGATGGTTGAGGGAGTCCAGCCATTCCACAACAAGTCCCCTGAAGAAGCCGCTAAATTGATGTGTTTGACAGATAGGAGGCCACTGCTCAAGACAAAATCTAAACATTATCCTACACAACTGAAAGAGTAAGTTGATTTCCTTTGAGAAATTACCATATTTGCCACTTGTATGCTGTTGCCTTTTCATCACTGGGTGCTATAATGCCTAGGTCCAAAACATAACAAGTCTTTTATGTCATTCTATGAAGAAGTTGACTAATGCATAATCCATAATGAAATTTTGCATGCTGTACGTTTGATTTTCTCCTAGCAGATAAGATGACAATAGTTAATAAGTTACTGCTTTTACCTGTTTGGTTTGACTTCAAGTAACACCATGTTAGAAAACCTGGAGTGACAAAGACTTTATGGGAATTAAGGTTATTAAGTCTGCTAAACTTCATTGTGTGATGATATTTGTCACTTATAATATCTGCTACTAACTTTAGACCTTTGGTGGTGCATGCAACCTTTAGTCATTACCTCTTATCAAATCTGTTTAATAATCATGCTTTTATGTTAATCACTGGATAACCCCATACCTGCCAAGCTAGAAAAAGAGCTTTGCACCAATTCCTTGTTTAGTTTTTTGTTCATTTCTTTCGTTTTTTCTTCATTAAGGAAAATGCTATGTAGACTGAAACAACTAACTGAAACAAAAACCGACTTACATGGAAATATGCAAATTTACCAATTTAGCCTTGACAATTAAAAGTTCCTCTCAACACCAACTTTTGGTACAAAAATACTTGCTTATAAAGAGGACCAAGACCATAAGGCAGTGAGACTTGGCCTCGGATCCAAGAATTGGCAAGGTGCATTAAAAAACCACTAATTGAATCTATTCACCAAAAGTCTTTCTAATGTCAATATCAATTCCACATTGGTGAAAAGAATCTGGTTTATAGTCTTTTCTATCTCACTCTTAAGTTTGTTGTCTTCCTCTCCTCTATTTCTTTTATCTTCCTCTGACAAGATCTTCAGAATTCTCCTTGTTCATAAAAGATGGAGCCACTTCAAATAGAACAATACATGTGGAGGTTAAACAATATCTTGAACAGGCATTTAGATCAATGAAAGTTTTGTGATTTCAAGAAGAGTGAGATATAGGCAGTGAAGTTCACATGACTGTATAGTGGGTGTGCAGGGGGTGTTTTTTTAAAATGTGAATATACCAGGGTGGATGTGATGATGGATGGAGAGAGGTTCTTTGGGTTTCAAAAAAATTACATTAAGGAGTAGGGACAAAAGATTAATTCTGAAAATAAAATATTTTTATTTCTACCACATGGTTGACTTAGAAATAGACATGCTAATTGCCTAGTTTAATCGGCTGAAGAAGTCAGTTTTCTAGCAGCACTCTTTCTGTAATTATTTGGTCAATTGGAATGGCTTATAAAGAAATTTGTGACAATCTGTTACTTTGACACTTGTACATCTCATTATTTTTTGTATTTTTTTAATATGTGTAGGTTAATTGAGAAATGTTGGCACCCAGATTCAGCTGCAAGACCAAGTTTTTATGATATCATCATACAGTTGAACAAAATAGTTGCAAACTGCTCCAAGCATGGATGGTGGAAAGACACCTTTAAGCTTCCCTGGTAAGGCGTTATTATTATCACAAAGCTACGTGTTTAAAACAATGTTTTTCTTTATTTTTAACTGTTAACGTACAGGAAATTAGAAGCACAGAGATGCTTGATATATGTATGCTGATGGAAAAAATTTTAGTTCTCTACACTTATGTTTGGATAATTCTTTTAGCTACTATTGCTTAAACTTTTGCTTTATTACTTGAAATTTGGATGTATAAATTGGATATATATATATTTTTTTATATTTATGCTGTGAGAAGATAATAGGGAAAAAGGCTTTAATAAGGTAAATTAAATAGAAGTACTTGATGCAAAGAAGTGCTGGGGGATGAGCTTGGTGCCTAGAAGAAAAGAATTATTTATATTTTTATTTTTTAAACCATCATGCATTAAAAATTTGGTTGAAAGAAAGTAGGGGGCAAAATGACCTGGTACCCAAGGGTTAACTGTTACATACATGGGGAAGGACAATATGATAAGATAATATGCTTCTACAATGAAACTGTAGACTATAATCATGCCAATAATAATGACAGAAAAAAGCTCAGTTCTTAGCATGACTCAAATCCCAAGTACACCCTCAAAATGACTTCATGATCCACTGAAAATTCCTCTTCATTTGGTGGTTGCTCAGATCCATTTGACTTCAAAAGCCTGAACTAGACTCCACTGCCCGCCCTTCTTAAACACTATGAATAAATTTCATTAGCAACAGTAACAGGCTATTCCTTTCTGCATTTGCACGCAAGAATTCCTTTACTGAAAAGAAACTGCTAATAACTACAGCTTTTTAGAAGTTGAACACCAAAACTGGTATGCTTTCAATGTGATGATTTCTGCTATTGCTCATTGATAAGATGAAAAGTGTTAGCACAAGCTGCAATGGTCAATAAAAGAGTTCGTGGTGCCAAGTAAAAATAAGAAACCAAAAAAGCTGGGGGAGTATAGTGTGTTTTATATTATACACTCAGAAAGAAATATGAATCTTATGCCCTATATGGGGTTAGCAAACCCAATTTGATTTCATCTAAAATTTCTTTGTGGCTGGAACTTCTAGATTGATGCCGACATATTTCAATGTAATGATGCGCAGGATGTAGGAAGCATCAACTGCTTTGAACATGGAGAGAAAAAATGCACAATCGTGTTCTTGTCAACTGGAAATAGAGATTTGGAAGCTTCAAGCTCTGTTATCATTATGGGGAAAAAAAAAAAAAAGGAAGTCAAAAAGGTCAAAGTAATTTAGTCTCACTGTTTGCTTCTCAATTCTAAACCCGGATTTGGAAAGTTCCTTTCATGTATACTAAGTGAAAAATAAATAAAAAGATATTCTAGATTGGCTCTTGTAGTCTGCAAGTATGACTGTTGTATTTATTGGTTTTTCATCCTTATTTTCTTTTTAGTTTTCGTGCCTAAGAAAGTATGATTAAGTGTTAGTTTCGGAATAGTATCTTTTGCCAATCCATGGCCATTATAGTGGCTTCTGGGTTCAACTCCCACTATGATGCAGGTATTTACATTACTGTGTATGGGGAAAAAAGTTGGAAAGGATTATTTTATAAAATGTCATGAAATAATCAAACGAAATAGGGAGAAGTAGAAAGAATAAGATGTAAAAGGGGTTAAATGTGTTGGTCCGCGCTGGGAAAATTATGAAACCTAGAAAATCTAAGAGGGAAAAATTATGGCACTCAGAAAATCAAAGGGAGGAAAAATGCAAGCGATGATAATTTTGGATAAGACAAATGAATGTATAAGTGCTAATCAGTTATTTCTTTGAATGAACTAATTATTTTTGTGAATGAAGAGTAGAGGTTTCATAGTTCGGTTTTTTTTAATTTTTTTTATAAAATTATATCGTATTAATTATTTCGATTTTTTTAGCGTTAAAATCAAAATCATATTTTTGATACCGATACCGTTATTTCAGTTTTATTTGGTTTTGGTATGGTTTCTGTGGTTTTTTTTATTATATTAAAATATTTAAGTAAATTAATAAAAATTTTATAAAATCACACAAAAGAGATATTTTTAGTATATAACTAATATGAAAAAATTAATTATTTTAAGATTATATAATGTTAAATTTTTTATATTTAAGGATTTAATTTCAAAACTTTAATTAATAATTATCTATAATTTTATATTCTTGATCTCACAATATATTAGAAACAAATTAAAAATCATTTGAAAACAATGAAAAAGTTAATTTTGTTTAACCTAATTTAATATGAAACTTTTAATCAATTTAATTAAAAACCTATCATTATTAGATGATTTAATTAACTTACATATAATATAAATACTTTAACTAATAACTTATAATCCAATTATTTAGAAATTTAATAATTTTATATATAATATAAATAATTTAATAAATTATTATGCATAATATGTTAGTATGGTATTGTTTAAACTTTAATTTTATTTTTCTTTTAATATGTATTCATTATTTTACACTTAATTTTTTTTGATAGTTAAAATATAAAATTCAACAATTTCTATTTTAAAAACTAAAATTTAATTCTCAATTATTTGTTTTTATTTGGCAATGGTAATTTTTTTTAACCTAAGGTTTTTGATGGAAAAAAATCCAATGCTTAATTCAAATTTTTCTACATATAATTTTTTTATTTAATCTTTTTCTAAAATTATTTTTTAGATTTGTTAAGTGAAATTTTTTATTTATTTATAATGAAAAAGTGTGTCACGACCTGACCCTAGGCCTGTGACTGACACTAGGGTTCATTGACCCTAGTAAGCCTTCCCACACCAAACTATACCAAAATGCTCATCTCATTAAATAAATGTAAACCAACACACAATATCTAGTACGTAATCATCAGGACCTATCTAAGAGTACAAAGAACTACTCTAGAATACAAAATAATAGATATATAAAAAGGGATGCTCGTACATCAATCAAATTTGCAAACAGTCACTTCGACTCTAGAATGCTACTCAAGACGAGGACAACAACCCAAATTTAGAATGATGATAAAATGTGAGTCGTGAAATTCAGTGAGTACAGATAATATATAGACTATACATGTTGGTACATGTATCACATCTTAAGTTCACAACTATACATATACATACATATATACGGTGAGCAATATAACACATCAAAACACGTTTGTGAGGGTACTATTATAAGGTGCATAGTAGACTTGAGTTGCTGTTTGAGCAAATATAAAAAGATCAAATTTTGAATATTTTCTATTTTATGCTTGGAAGTATCAAACCATTCACAATTAAACAAATCTAACTTCTTTATTGGTTGTCTTAGCCACTTTAATTCAAGAATTTCATTTGTAACACCATAATAGTCGTTTGAGTTTTCATCTTGTCCAATGCCACTAACACACACTCCACTATTGTATGTTATCTTACCTTCACCTCATTGCTTAATATGAAATGTGTATCCATTAACAAAATAAATTGGCCATGACTTTACCAATCTTAATGGTTTTGATGCCAAGTAATACAAATAGGGATTTTGTAACATGTGTTGATTATTGGTGACCTATTCAAAATGAAAGAAAATTTGTAAGTGTGATGTATTATCCAAACAATTACTATTAATATTATTAAATATGTTATGTTAATGCTTACATATGCTAAAAACCATCGTCGAAAGTCAGATTCGATTTGTGAATCAATGTTATCATCACTAAGATCACCATACAAGTACTTCAAATTTTGCACATATAGGCTGCACCACAAGGCACGAGTGTATTAGTGTCAATCTACATATAATTATTATATGGATAGGTAATTGAGTATATAATGTATATGACAAAATATGTTTTTTTAATACTTATTCAAGATATGGTTCAACTTCTACACAATTTAATAGAATATGTAATTGGGTAGCCTCCATTTCTTTTCATCTAGATATCGATCGTTACACTTGCCAGTAGTGCGACTAGGTTGATTAAAGATTGATATAGTTGGTTGAATTTCGTAGTTTCCAACCCTTTCATTACTATTACCAACTATGGTTCTTCTACATTGAACATGCAGCTCAAAATAATGGAAATAGAAGTATGATGTCTCTTTAGCCAAGTATGCTTGACATATAGACCCTTCTACAAGAACTTTATTTTTCACTATTTTTTTAATCTTGCTAAGGAATCTACACAAAATTTAAAGGAATTAAATAGTTGTCACTCTTTAGGCCAATTATAAAGCATATGACGTGAACAAAACTTTGATTATTATCTTTCAAATGGATACATCCATCGGTATTGAATTCGGCCACCTATCCTAGCTTCATATGGCAAATGAATTGGTAGATGCTTCATTGAGACAGAGAAGACAGGTGGAAAGATTTGCTCCAATTTGCACAAGACTATAGCAATGTTTTGTTCCATTTTTAATAAATGATCATCTTGTAACACTGTTGAGCATAAGTCTCTAAAAAACTAAGTTCTATTAAAGCCTTCAATATTGGGTATGGAAGTGTAGCAAAGACAATTGGAAGAAGACGTTCCATAAAAACATGGTAATCATGACTTTTCATTCCAAATAGTTTTGCCTCCTTCTTATCAATGCATCTACCTATGTTACAAGCGTAGCCATTAGGCATCTTCAACTCATCCACCCATTTACACACATCAATCTTTTGGTCCATGGTCAAAGTGAACTTAGCTTTGGGTTTTTTTCCATTTTCCATTAAGTAAAGTTTGCAATTCCAAATCTTTCATTGACAATACTCTGCCAAGTCCATCCTTGCTTCCTTTCTATCCTTAGTTTTCTCCTTATTGTCCATAACAGTATGAAACACATTGTCAAAAACATTTTTCTCAATGTGCATGACATCAAGATTATGTCGTATCAGATTGGTTCTCCAATATGGCAAATCCCAAAATATACTTTTTTTTATCCAATTATGAGATACCCTATATCCTGGAAACGATGCAACATCCTTGTTTCAGTTATCTTAGGAAAACCCCTAACTCTTCCCATTCTTGGTCACTAGCTAACCTAGGAGGAGGGTTGGATTTTTCTTGTCTATTTTCGTAAAACCCATCTTTATTTCTTCTAAAAACATGATTACTAGGTAAGAATTGACAATGACAATCAAACTAAGAATTTTCTTTCCCATTTTTCAATGTGAAAGCTTTGGATTGTTCCATGTAGATTGGGCATGCTAATTTTCCAACTATACTCCACCTTGACAACATGCCCAATGCAGGAAAATCATTAATAGTCCATATCAGTGCTGCTCTCTTAACAAAGTTTTGCTTTTTTGAGACATCATATGTTGGTACACCCTCATGCCATAATTGTTGCAACTCATCTATTAATGGCTGTAAATACATATCAATTTTACTTTTTAGGTTACCTTCACTTGAAATGATCAATGTTAAGAATATGTAAGGGGTGGTCATACACAACTCAGGAGGAAGATTGTAGGGCGTAAGAATTATTGGCCAACAAGAGTATGGTTTAAATGATTGGTTATGAGACAAAAAGCCATCAGCACATAGACCAAGTCTAATATTTCGAGGTTTTGAAGCAAAGTCAGGGTGTGTTCGATCAAAATGTTTCTATGCTTCTCCATCAGAAGGGTGACATAATACACCATCTTCCCTATGGTTTTCATGATGCCACCTTATGTGCCTTGTGGAGCTTTTAGAAGCATATAACCTTTAAAGTCTAGAGATGAGAGGCAAGTAATGCAATGTCTTATAAGAAATCTTTTTACATTTTGTGTGCATGATTTATGAGCTTCATAACAAGGTTCTTGACAAAACTTGCACTCCCTCAAATTTTTATCTTCCTTGTAATACAACATACATCCCTTAATGGAACAATCAATTTTTTGGCTAATTAAGCCAAGTCCTGACACTAGTTTCATTGCCCTATAATAAGCAAGAGGCATTCTATTTTTAGGATGACTTGTCTCTTTCATTATTATGCTACTGCATCAATGTAGCCATGAGCCATATTATAGTCACATTTAAGACTCAACATTCTAAGTGCAGCAGATAATTCAAAATGATTTTTCACAACCTGGCCATAATGGTTGTTGAGCATAAGTCAACAATTCAAAAAATGTGGCAGCACCCATATTTGGAGGTTCTTCCACATTTTGTTCAAATTGCTACCAAATTCTACATTGGCAATATCACACACCATGCCTTGATATCTATTCACATGTTTATAGTTACTATGTGGATTGTTGATTGGACCACCTAACCTTATATTGAAATTCTCCATTCGAAATCCACTTGACTTGCCTAAATTAATGTTAAAATCATGCTCTTGATGATACATGTAGTAGCTGAATTCATATTAACATCCAACTTAATTTGTGGTGCTTCCTTTCCATGTGATGTCCAATACCAATACCTAGGTGTAAATCCTTTCTTCAAAATGTGAACATGCACCAAATCTGGGGCTAAGTACTTCTCATTTTTACACAACCTACAAGGGCACCTTATAACTTTCTTAATAAGATATTTCAATTGTTGACAAGCAAAGTTAATGAACTCTTCTATTCCATTTAAGAATTCGTTTGTATACTCGCTTCGATTTGGAAGAAGTCAATTATACATCCATCTCCTATGATCAAGAATTTCTATTTTTGTATTGACAAAGAAATTAATATTGCTATAAAAGAATACACCAAAAATAAATAATAAAAAGCATATTACTAGAGCATGCTTATCTGCATCCACGTTCCTTAAAATATCATAAAGTAGATTAATAAAGGAGCTCCCCCATTTCTCACCTGTCTTTCCTATCCTATTCTGATTCTCACAACTTTGAAGTGCCATTTCTTAGAAATTCTATGTTTTCAAGTTTTAATTTAAAATAATTGGTGCTGAATCAGGACCAACGAGTGGTCCGTTTCCGCCAAGGACAAGAATACATGACCAGCATGAGCTCATCCCAAAAAGGAACATGCCAGAGTTGGGGATATGCTGCTCAATTCAACTTATATATTATTTTGATAATATACTTTTAATACTATATTAACAAATCTTAATATTTATGAAAATATTTAGTGACAGTAGTAATTATTATGTATATGATATTGATTTTTAAATTAATATTTTAAAAAATGCCAAGTATACTCCACACCAACCCATAAATTTTTTTCTGTCCGGGTGCAATTTACAATGGCGTGCCCAACCCAATCCACTATCTGGAAAGACTGGAATGAAGGTTGTGCATTATAAAGAATTCAAGAAAATCTTAATGAGAGAGAAATGAGTTGCTTACAGATACAACCCATGACAGAAGACGAAAAGGTTGCATACGTTATTAAGTTAGAAAAATGTATTAAAAGAACATAAAAAAATATCCCCGGACCTTGTTCAAGCCCCACAAGCTATTCCAAAGAATTTAAAAGAACATAAAAAAAATAAAAAAAGAAAATGTTCGAGTTACAATATTCAAAAAAAATTATATTGATTAAGAAAAGGTTATAGAAGTTGAGAAAAATGGAATACAAAATAGCAATATTCTATATTTTAACACAAAATTTGTGTGCTCTCTTTTTGCTTAGCTAATTTTGTTTCGTTCCTATTTTGGTTGAACCTATGGAATGACTTTTTTGATAGCTAAGAAAGGGTTCAATCTATTAATTTACTGTCTTTGGTTGCTAATGGAAAAACATGAACAATGCAAAGGGTCTGGGAAAACTAAAAGAATAGTGACTATGATGTGTAATTTGCAATTTTGTTAGGATAGAGTAGATTTTGTTGGGACTTATAAGTGAAGAAACTGGAATTGTTGCTAAGGTTCTGAAATCTATGAGAATCAATATGAAAGATGTCCATGTATAAAACTTTAATATAATCTCAAATCCCAAAGATAAATCCTAAAATATTAAAAGATAATTCTTAACATAATTATGTTCTAAATATGATATTATAGAAATCTATATTCAATAAAATATTAAAAATAGAATTTCAAATAAAATAAAGACTCCAAAGATAATGAATTATAGAAACCCCAACTCTTGAATTTTGACTCGTCACAATCTACACCACTATGCAAATAAAATACCAATTTTAATGCTTATAACCCAACAGATTGGAGTAACACGAGGAATACTAATTTTCTTACTAATCTATATTTTTAAATCTCTCTTATCAAACAATCCTATCAAGTTCCAAATCTAATATTTGCTCTCCTTATTGGCTTGCTACTTAATTTAAAGTATTAGACAAGTTTTTGCATTTTTTTTCCTTTTAGCTTTTTACTGGTTAAGCTTTAATTGACAGCATGGTCATAATGGGGTCCTCATCACTTATGAGTACATATTTTTAACGAAATCAATGTACAAATACATGGGGACATCACATGATAAGCAGATTTTTGTAATGTAGCCATTGAACAAACCATAGCTATTTATGGCACATAGCGCACTGTAGCGCAAAGGGTCCATAGCGACATAGTGCATAGCGAATAGCGCTGTGCATGAATATTTGGTAAAATAGTGCACCTTATATAATAACAATATATAGCCAAAATATATCATAAAAATAGTATCCATAAACATTACAAACTTAACAAGTACTCAAATACAAATCATTCAATAATCATTTCAATATGTGAAACATGAAATTGCATATCACACAGTCTCAAACATAAAATGATACATCAAAATGAAGTGCAAAATATAGAAATCTGATCAAACAAAGTCTAGAACATTAAAGGAGTGGAGAGCAATCTGTCATAATTCTCCTCATCTTCACTCCCTGAACCAGCTGTCTCCTCTTCATCATCAAGATCAGTAGATGGAGAGCATGTTCCTACTGGTTTCCTTGTCTTTCTCGAGATTGAGGTTGGAGTTGGAGTTTTGGTGGTAGATTGCCTAGTAGGATCAGTAGGCTCATCAGCTCCTGAAACTTTAACAACAGCACTCTAAGTTAAACCTTCATTTTCAACAAATACATAATCATCTTCCTCCTCCAATTCTTCATCAATTCTTCCCAGCAACCACTCGTTGCTCTTATCAATTTTTTTCAATGAGATTGGATCAATTTGATCATGAATGTTATATCTTCGGCCTAATGCCCTATTGTATTTAATGAATACTAAATCATTCAACTTTTGCTGTGCAAGTCTATTCCTCATTTTAGCATGAAGTTGCAAAATCAATGAATAATTTTTAACATATAGATTCACAAGATGGATAGTTAAATTAATAAGAGAAAATTAACTTTTAGTTTAAAGTTTATAATCACTTACATTTTCAAATACACTCTAATTTCTTTCACAACCAGATGCACTGTATGTGAGGCTAAGAACTTTTATAACAAAAGCTTGCAAATTAGGAGCACCTGAACTATATAATGACCACCACTCAGCTGGTGCCTTTGTTGCTCTGGCATGTACAACCATGTCAACCCCAAAAAGATCTTCAACATTCTTATATATGCTTAATTCATTTGAAATTTTATCTTGAATGTTAGTATCAAGAACTAATATTTGAATGCATTGTATCAAATCTATGTTAACTTCCTTATCATTCTCAATGTTGGGATTTGTATAGAAGAATTCTGGATTCAAGTAATACCTGGTAGCATGTAATGGACGATGCAACTGCACTTCCCATCTTTTATCAATAATTTGGAAGGCTTCTCGATACTTTTCCTCATTTTCATTGAAGGTTTAAGCAATTACTTCCTTGGCTCTATTCATAGTCTTATAAATGTATCCAATTGGAGGTTTCTTTTCACCGTCAACAAGTTTAAGCACCTTGATCAATGGATCAGCCAACTTAAGAGAATATATAACATTTCTCCAAAAAGTCTCTCCAATCACAATTTGAGCCACTTTCTTGTCTTGTAGATCCTTTACCCACTTACTTTTTGTCCAATCTTCAAAAGTGAACATTCTTTTTAAACAAAGTTTTTGTTAATAAATGTTAGAGAGTGTTATGAATGCCGTAGCAAACCTTGTTTTGCCAGGCCTTATTAGCTCTCTTTGCTTGGTGAAACACCTCATCATATTCAACACACCTGTATGGTTATAACTAAAGCTATTTAATGCCATTGCCTTTTTCATTATCATGTTGAGATTTGGGATTTTCCAAATATCTTCTAATATCAAGTTTAGACAATGAGCCGCACAGGGAGTCTAATACAAGTGTGGATAGATTGCCTCTAACAATTTTTCTATACAAAGTACAACAGAATAAGTATCTAAATTTTTATTATAAATAAGACTATAAACTAGAAAGTAATAAGGAAATGTGAAACTTATACCAATATAATTATTGTTTGAAGCACTATCTGTCACAACTTGGACAACATTGGCTGGTCCAAATTTTTGCACAAACTTATCAAGCAATTCAAACATCTTTTTGTCCACTCTTCACAAAATCAGATGCATCTAAGGACTCAGTGAAAGCAGTCCCCCTTGGGCTACTGACCAAAAAATTGATCAATGTCCTTTCCCTTCTATTTTTCCAATCATCTGCTATGATAGAACATCCAATTTTTACCTATTGCTCCCTATATGTCTTCATTATGTCATTAGTGTGATCTATTTCCTTTTGAAGAAGTGGAACCCTCACCTTATGATATGAATGCCCCTTCAAGCAAGGCCTAAATTATCTAGTGACCTTAATCATGACTTAAAAACTATCGTAATTAATAGTATTAAAAGGAATCCCAACATCATACATCCATCTAGCAATTGCTTAACATGCGTTGTCCTTTGCTTCCTTTTTGTAATGCTCATTCATAGTAGTTTGCTTTCCTTTCAATGTTTTTCTATTCTTCTCCATTTCATCAGGATCAGTGGTAAAACAAGCATCCATTAGCCCCTTTGTCTTGGCTTTCTTGGCAAAGGTGCACTATTGCTTTCTTGTGTAAAAGTTGTACTTGAAGCCCTTTTCTTCATTGACTTATCAGTTGGTGGTAATTGAGTAACATCATCTTCTATCTCATATTCAATTAAATCATAATCATCATAGTTATGAGAGTAGGAGGCACTAACACTCTATAGGATTTAACTTCTTCCTTTTGCATCATATATTGCCGAATTTCCTTTTTAACAGTTTTGGGACATGATTGACATATAGTGACATTTTTACTCCTTCCAATAGAGTGATATTTGGCTCTAGTGATTCCACTTGTTGTAATCTTCCCACAAAAATTACACATTACCTTGTTTGCCTGCTTAGAATCAACTTTTTTGCAATATTTCCAAGTTGGATCGGCACTACTCTTCCTAGTACTCATTTTGATTCTAATACAGAGTAGTAACAGAGCTGAAAATAAGATATTTTGTTCTAAAATGGAGCTGAAATTTTATATAACAGGAGCTGAACTGGAGCTAAAATTTTATACAATAGAAGCTACTAGAGCTAAAATTTTATACAACAGAGCTAAACTAAAAAGGAGCACCCTAACTTAGACTTGTCACGTGATATTCAAAGTAAAAATATTACATGACTAGTTGAGAAGTTGGCAGATAGCAGAGCAGAGGAGGAACTAAGGCAAGGAGAGAACCAGATTTGCCCTGCGATGCTTGACAAAGAGGAATCACAAGGCTCAACCTGAACTAAGGCAGTTGGGGCTCAATTGCGAGGCTTGGCTAGGAGCTGTGGCTCAAAGGGGAGTTGCACGAGGCTCGGCCGAGAGTTGTGGCTCAATCATGAGGCTCAGCCGAGTGTTGTGGCTCAAAAGGGAGTTGTGCGAGGGTCAGCGAGAGTTGTGGCTCAATTGCGATGCATGGAAGAGCTTCCAAGCCTCGATTAGATCTTTTAGGGCGTAAAGATGAGTCGCATAAGAGACGAGTTGCGTAGGCTAGAGATGAGTCGCATAAGAGGGGTAAGGGCTCGCGTAAGAGACAACCATCACCATTGACACAATAGCGTGAGTAGTGCGCCATGGCTAATAGCGCTTATAGCAAGCGCTATTGCTCGCTACGCTATGGCAATAATGTAGCGCAGCATACTATAGTGCTCGCTTTGGCACCATAGCGAGCACTGTAGCGCACTATTGATAACATTAGAACGAACACATGGGGTCCTCTTATCATGTGAGGAGCAGATTCTTTCAATGAAGTCAAAGAACAAAAAACACAAAGTAATTTGCATCAAAAAACACAAAGCATCTCGTAGCTAACCAAAACATAGCATTCCGCAACATCGCATCTCGCAATAAACAAAACAAAGCATCTTGCACAACAAATGACTTCGATGACCCAAATCAATTCTTAAAAACACATAGCAAACAATAGAAATTGCAAAGCTGTAGAGGGAGGAAAAGAGAGGACATACTAGCATGGGTGGCTACCAACCAATGAAGTTTGTGATTGGAGGTTAGCTGTAGAAGAATCGCAAAAATATGGTATTTGTAATGCAGAAAACTTCTAAGGCTCAAATAGAGGGGCTAGGGCTCAGATTGAAAGAATGGCGAGGGAGAAGGCAATAATGAGAGAAGAGAGGAGGAATTCTAGGGCTCAAATGAAAGGGAAAGACAGAAAACTCACGCTCCAGTAAGTTGTATGCTCCAGTAAGTCGTATAAGTCGCTCCAATAAGGGTGTATTTCCAATTTTCATTTTGTCTTGCTATTTAGGAATTTATTTCCTTCCTTTAAAATTTCGGGACTTTGCGGGCATGGGCTTCTAGCTCCTGGTCAAGAGAAAGAGTTCAAATGTATTTATTTTGTATTATTTGAAAGTAAATTAAATTAATTTTCGATTATATTAGTATAATAGGGCATTGTGAATTTATTCACAATACCCGATTATATAATTAATTGTATATGGATATAGTGGTTTTTTATTATATCAGGATTTCAAATTGAAATTTGAAGTGAAAATTAGAAATCAAAACTTAGGCCATATGGAAAACAATAAGACATGTCACACATTAGAGTACCCATGAACGTTGCAATGACTTTTCTAGAAGTTTCTTTGTATTGATCTTCAACAGGGTTTTGGGTGGGGGCACCAAAATGAAATAAGACCTAATGTGGGGACCGTGAATAATTTTGTTATTTCTTCCCTAAATTAATTTTAGGAGCAAGCTCCTCCAGATTTCATAAAATTAAGCAATAACCTCTTGAAAATTTTGGATTATGCAAAACTACCCACTCTTCCGCCCTACCGGGGGTCCAAAAGTAATTTTCAGATTCGTCCCTCTACAAAATCCAATGCCAAATAGCCAGAGCAAACAAAATCAATATCGCAGATAATTGGAAGATAAACAGGGCGAATAGCTTCCGTTCAAAGGGATACGAGCAACAAGAATTAGGGAAAAACGAAATAGAAATAAGAAGTGAACCTGTAGTAAGCGGTGGTTAGCTTGGATAGCTCAACGACAACGACAGTGTCAACCACTTTGTCCTTGGTCTTCCTGCTCTCCAGATTTGCAGCCTCTGCTCTTACCACCGCCATCGAGCACCTTCTCGTTAGCAGCGGAGTCCCGACGATTCTACCGGACTTCAGGCCCAATCCACTGTACGAGAATCCAATGCTCACTGATGCCATAGAATCTTCTCTGACTTTGATCACTGTCTCTGTCTATCTATTTATATCTATCAACGTGGTAGCCATTAAACACACTCCTCCATCCCTTTGACAAGTGGTTGGACCCAAATAAAACGTGCAACCATTAAACAATTGTTTATGGTGGTAAAATAATTATATGGATTTAACGTGCAACCATTAAATAATTTTTTGAAAAGAAAACCATTAAAAGAGATTAATTTTTACTTCCAAAATAATTAAAAAAAGAGATAGAATTTAGACAAGGATGGAACGGTACAGGGGTCTCTCTATTTTAATTTTTCCATTTTAAAACATGGCTTATCCTTATTTTTATTAAAAAAATTAATTTTTCTTCACTTATCAAATAAATATTTACAATTTTAAAATATGAACCTTCTCCTAGTTTTAAAATATAAAGCAGGTTGAGTTGATTTAGTATTACTGGATATGGATTTTGGTTAGTGAAATTGTGTAAAAGTTGTCATGAATTTTGCTGCAATTGATTGGTTTTATTTGAAAGCATGAGTCCATGGTTCTGATTATAGACTTATCATTTTATGTTGCAATATTATCATAAAAATTTAATAATTTAAAATTATTTTTTAAGAATTTATTTTTTTTATTTCTAATTCAATTTAATTACAAGTGACACAAGTAATTTCATTCAATTAAATTCTCGTAATTAAATTGAGGCATTACACTAAAATTTATCTTTCAGACTTTTTTAATTATTTATCTTTGTTTATTGTATTTAAAATTACATAACATGGTTATAAAATGGTATAGTTACAAGCGAATCGATTAAAAACAAGTTTGGAGTGTTTACTTTCAAAGTTATATATTTGCCTTTAGTTTGAATTTAGAAAGTTTACAAATCAAAATATTACAATTTTATAAGTTAAAAATTTATAAATAATATATTAAATTATTATAATTTTTAATTTATATAAATTTAACTAAAAGAACTAGGCCATTAATTTTCTAATGATATTCTTCTTCTTCTTCTTCTTATTATTATTATTATTATTTATCTCAAAAGTGTATTTTGAAAATCTTAAAAAATCTCCATCAGTAAATGTTTCTAGAAAAATTATAAAAGAAAAATGGTTAAGTTTTGTACTTCAATTGCATTGTCTAGGAAACATATGGTGGTAAATTTTAGTTGTGGAATGAGATGATGAGGTTTTAATTAGTAAAACTTTGCTCTAATTCATAATATTTGTAATTGCAAACTGTTTGAGTTTCTTCTATTTGTTTCAAAATTAACTTATATTTTTAAACACAATTAAAATAATTAATTAATTTATACAATTAATGAAAATTTATATAAATATTATCTTTGGATTTTGAAGAAAAATTCGTAGGTAAACACATACAAAAAAAACTTGCAACTAATTTTCAATGAAAGAATTTGTGGATAAATTCCCAGATAGCCAACTTTGCAGGTAATTCGGCAAGAAATAAATTTACATGTATATATGCAGGAACATTTCGCAGGAAATTCTCTAAGAAATATTACCTACGGATTTTGATGCAAAATTCATAGTTAAATTCGAAGAAAAAATTTTGCATGTAAATTCTAATAAAAGCATTCATAGGAAGTTATCAAGAAATATTACTTGCAGATATTAGTTTATAATTTGTAGGTCAATATACAAAAAAAATTTTGCATGTAAATTCTCATGAAAAAAATCCCCAAGTAAATTACTAGGTAGCCAATTTCACAAATAATTCTCCAAGAAAAGAATTTACAGATAAATTCCCAAGTAATATTCATAGGAAATTCCCTAAGAAATATTACTTGTGGATTTTGATGCAAAATTTCATGGGGATACAAAATCCCCATCAAAATTTGCAAGTCCTATGTGAACATAAAATTAAAAAAATTTCTCGCCCTTTGGCGGAAAGATTTTCTACGAAAATTCCTTGAGATATATTTCTCACAACAAATTTCTTGCGGATTTTCCTTCAACTTTTTGTTCACAGAAAAAAATTTCTCAAACACTATGTTTTAGATGATCCGTAGCAAAATTCACAGGAGTTACATGCGAAAATATCCGCAGGAAAAATTCTAATGAAAAAATCCCAAGTAAATTCACAAGTAACCAATTTCGCAAATAATTCACTAAGAAAAAAATTTGCAAATAAATTCATAAGTAATATTCACAAGAAATTCCTTAGAAAATATTACGTGCGGATTTTGATGCAAAATTTCATGGGGATATAAAATCCCCATCAAAATTCATAGGTCTTATGTGAACGTAAAAATTTAAAAATTTCTCGTCACTTGATGGAGAGATTTTTTGTAAAAATTCCTTGAGATATATTTCTCACAGCAAATTTCTTGTGAATTTTCCTTCACATTTTTTATTCACAAAAAAAAATTTCTCAAACATTAGGTTTTAAATGATCCGCAAAAAAATTTGCAAGAACTACATGCGAAAAATATCAGCAAGAAAAATTCACATGTAATAGACACTTTTCTTGTAGTGAAAATCAATCAATACTACACGAAATAAATTTTGGAATAATTGAGAAGTTGCTCCAATTTTCCATCATTCTCCTCGATTAGCCAATTTTTAGAACGTCGTATGCCAAAGAACTTGATTTGCCGCCCTCAATTTAGTTTGGCATAAGTCATCTTCAGAAAGCCTTATTCATAGAAAAAGGAATTAATCTGGTTAGTTCATTTTCTTCTTTTGGTTGGTCATAGGCCAAAGAAAAAAAAAGTAATTATACAAGGATATTCTAGGAAGTGAAGACTCTGTAAAATTATTGAACAACGCTTCTCTAAGGTGGTTAGGTAGAGAAGCCCAATTCTTCGCACCTAGCTCATGAGTAATGCTTAAGTGTGTGACATAATGTAGGCATACATTACTTAAAAACGTGATTAATTTAGGAGTTTAGTGAACTTTGAAGGAATGGAAAACTTGGTATGCTTTTCCTCCACAAAATCTTTTAACAATTTCCTTTATGTGCTTCTTTTCCTGGATTGCTGTCTTCTTGGAGTCTTCAATAGTTTCTTCAGTTCAGACTCTTCCAAGACTTTGTTTCCCCAACTTCAATTTCTTGCCCTTCATTTTTTGGAGATTATGGAAACAGCATTGTTTCTTTCTTGGAGACTCCTGAATTTTGTTTATCCACTCCTTTAAGCTCAAAGCATCTTGCCTTTCTTGAAGTCTGTCCACGAGCTGCTCTTGCCTTTGACATGAAGTCCATTCATTTCCATATATTATCAGTGGAATCGAACTATAAATTATCATTTTTACTCGGCCTCCCACTTTTCCAAAGTCAAAAACTAAATATTCGACTAACAACAATTCTTGTAAATAATAATATTTATCAACACATATTTAAGCTCTAATAGGATTATGAAGAAACTGGTATTCAACATGATAAGGATTTATTTTTTTGTACTTCACATGTATCAATCTTTGCAATAAATCCACAATTAGAAAAATTTGCCTTGAAAGTTGAATCAATAATATTGGATTTGCTTCAAATATGTGAACTTAAATGCATTATTATTTTAGAAATTAAATATTAGTTTTTTCATGATAACACTCCGTAAAAGAATAGAATATGCAAACTCATAATAATAGGCATGAATAAAAATTACTATAATTGCATTTACAATAATAATATGTTGAATATACCTAATGACCTTAAAAGCTGCATATTTAGTCATTGAGAAAAGATCAAATTTATTTCGTCCTACGAATTGGATTAGATTAGATCTAGTCCTAAATGGTGAGTTGAACCAAATCTGGATATGAGATAAGCTGGATCTAATCTAAATTTAAAAATATTCATATCTAGATTGAATTAGTGAGATTTGCATTAGATGTCAAAGTTAAGAAAACTCAAAACTTCATATTTTGAAGATGCGATCCAAAAACAAGTTTTGTGCCTTATTTTCATTCTAATTTCATGAAATTAGCATTTAGACCATTTTCAAAGATGTGACTTTGCAAAAGAATTTCAATTGCAATTCTTGTTCCACTTAAAGAGTGATACCATTTTAAAAAATGTGGTTCAAAATCATATTTCTGATGTGATTCTAATTCTAAATTTACGAAATTAGTATTCAAAACATTTTCAAAAAAGTAGTTTAAAAAGGTGTTCTGGGTGCATCTCTAGTAACAAATTTACAAAATTAGGGTTTGGGTACTTTTTGAAAATGTGGTTCAAAAATGAGTTCCATGAGCAATTTTGGTTTTAATATCACAACGTTAGGGTTTGAAATATTTGGAGATTGTATTTCAAAAAACTAGTCTTGGGCACAATTTTAGTTCCAATTTACTAAATTAATGTTTAGATCATTTTTGAGAATTTGTTTGAAAACAAGTTTCATGTGTAATTTTTCATCCACTTTGATAAAATTAATATTTGAAGTATTTTTGAGGATGTGGTTCAACAAGGTGTTTTAGGCCCAATTTTAATTCTAATTTCATAAAATTAGTAGTTGAAGCCTTTTGGGTAATTTTGTTCAACTTTCATGAAATTAGTGTTTGGACCATTTTCGATAATGTGGTTCAAAACAAATTTTGAATGGTTTTCGAAGATGTGGTTCGAAACGAGGTTTAGGTGCAATTTTAGTTTCAATTTCATGAAAATAGTGATTGGACCTTTTTTAAAGATGTGAATGGAAGTGAGTATTGTGCTTAATTTTTATTTTCCTTTTACAAAATTAGTGTTCAAAATGTTTTTGAGAATGTGGTTCAAAAATAAATTTTGGTATAATCTTAGTTCTAATTTCATGAAATTAGTGTTTAGACATTTTTTGAAGATGTAATTCAAAAACAAGTTTCGAGCATTATTTTTTAATCTAATTTCATAATATTAGCATTTAGACCATTTTGGAAGATGTGATTTCTAAAAGAGTTTCAAGTGTAATTTAGTTCCAATTTCACAAAATTAGTATTTGAAGTATTTTTGAGGAGGTGGATCAAAAGGTGTTTTTTGCGCAATTTTAATTCTAATATAATGAAATTAGTGTGTAGACCATTTTTTAACCTATGATCAAAAGAGTAGTTGAGGTGTGGTTCTAGTTCCAATTTCATGAAATTAGTATTTGAAACATTTTCAAACCATATGAACGTATGATTTGAAAATGTTTCTGAGATGCAATTTTATTATTAATTTTATGAAATTAGTATTTGGGCCCTTTTTAAAAAAGTGGTTTAAAGATAAATTTCATGTGCAATCATCGTTTCAATTTTATGAAATTAGTAAACAATTTGAGAATGGCTTCAAAAATAAGTTTTGTGCATAAATTTAATTCTAATTTCATGAAATTAGAGTTCCAACCTTTCAAAAATTTGCTTCAACCTTCAAAATTATCAATTTGAAGGGCCTACCAGGTACTTGATTATGCGGATACCTCTTCTGAAATTATCTCCTCCTTTCTACTTCAATATGTTGGGAGACGCTTCCATACTAGTGGACGTGGGTGAATGAGAGTGATGGTGCCACTGGATCACCTTACAATTATCTCTTATTTATATATTTAATACGAGATAAAAAAAAAAAACCCAATATTTATCATACTCGTTTAATTTGAGAAAAAAATTATTTTCTTATTTCGACGTTAGGGACATATTTTAAGTTTCTTAGCATTGTTAGTTAAAGAACTATATTTAGGATAATTGTTATAAATTTTTAATATATGAATGATATTTAATTAATTTTTTCAAATACTTATTTTTAACATTTCCAGCTTTGCCAAAACTGAAAACAATGGTTTTTGAAAATTTGCAACCAAAAAAAATCAAAAATACATATTTTTCATAGACTATGTAAATGATGAATAATTAATGAAACTAATAAATGACTACTCTTGTGGTGCCACTATTCTTCTAATTGCAGAGCGGACGTACTAAAAAAAACCAGTAATTTGCTCTGATTTCTGATTAGTAAACCAAAAAGAAAACAGTAAAATTAAAAAACAAAATATTCCACTTTTGTTTGAACTTAATCCAACAGAAACTTCTCTAAACTTGTCAAGTAAACTTCTGAAGTATTGCTGATACAGACATCCGATTTCTGTTTCCAAGTCGCCAGTAAAGAGATCAGAACAATGAGCAGAGAGTTCAGAAAGGAAAGCATCTGCAACCCTGAAAATAACATAGTATTTTCAATATTGAGGAGATCCCAAAACTTAAGGTGGAGTGAAGCATATTCATATAACTAAACTTGAGGAATACATAAATTCAAAACTCGTTGTTTTCTTCCCCTTTAATTTCGTTTCCTATTTCCATTTCTTTTGTGTCAATTCTTTAACTCAAATGCAGTTCACTGATCAATTTTGTGATAATCTGCTTGTATGCACCTTCATCAGAAGAATGGAAATTAGCCAGACATCCCAAGGTGGCTTCCAAAATAGTGCTGAAATTGATTTAGCACAGAGATTAGCATGCATTGCAGCTGCAGGGCAGAGTTGGCTTTAACATAAAGCAAGTAAAGTCCTTGCTTTAGGCCTCCAAAAATTTTAGGCCCCAAATAAAATATTTTAATAATTATAATTTAAATAATTATACTTAAAAAAAACTCATAAGAATCAGGTCCCATAATTTCTGTATTATCCATATTAATTAGTTAACTATAAGTTAGTCACTTCCTTATAACTCTTAGTTTTTCTCTCCCATATATCTTTAATTAAATTCTCCCATTCCTAAAATAATAATATTTTAATTTTAATACTCATTTATTTCATAACTCTTGTGTTTTCTCTCGTATTATATCTCTACGCTCTGCATAATATTGTAACTATTTTATTAAATTTTTTTTAACCTTCCTTTTCTAACATTAATATTTTTTCTCAATGAATTAGCTATATTATCAATTGAGAAAGACATATTGGAAGAAATTGAATATAAAAAATTTAATTAACACTTTTATATCTCAAAAAAATAGAAAAATAAATTTTAAATAATGATTTATATTAATTTTATTACAAAGATAAAAGGCCTCATATTTAAATTTGGCTTCAAACTACCAAAATCATTGAGCCGCCCTTGTTGCAAAGCCAACATTAGACCATCATTGGAGAAAGTGAAAGCTGATGATGGTGTATTATCAAGCTGGTATTCATTCTCCAATCTTCTGAATAATCCTATAGCTGAAGCAGAAATAAAATACCCATCTGGAGAGAACTATGAAAACTAACTATTTTCAAATGGTCTACAGACACCAAATAATGCATCTAACAAATTAAAATATTTTGAAGCAGCAGTTTCATTAAACAAAAAATCTTTAGCCTTCTTAAACATATTCTTTAAAAACAGAGCTCTCAAACCTAGGATCAGTCCAGTATTTTACATCAAGACCGCGTCCAGTCCTCCAATGTGGGCTCTTTTGTTTAAAAGATCAGCTCTATTTACTGCCAGCCAAAAGCTAATATTAGAGACATCTATGCAACCAAGAAAGCAAACAGATTACATACATGTAATTCTTGATCAGTAAAGATATTCAATAAAGACAAGAAAAGAGAATGTTCAGAGATAAAGCAGCCAAATTTTACCTCAAAAATATTGGCATAATCATCTCTCCCATAGACAGTTCTCAGCAAATTGTCAGAAGTCCAAAACCACATTGAACGGAACTTACACTGTGTCCCTTGCCAATATCAATCTCTTCAATTCTGGTTCCTAGAACAAGAAGAATAAAACAACTTGAAGCTTTAGATACCAAGAACATAGCTGCCATGAGATTAATTCTCAGAAAACCTAAGACATCTGAAAGGGAAGCAAAAGTAGCTTTTCTTCAAGTTCAATCTTATTCTGTATTTTTTTTTTTTTTTTTTTTGGAAAAAAAATCACCATCCTTTATGGATTATGGGCTAGATTTTGAGTGTAGATGGTGGAGTTTTGAGTTACTAACCTATTATAGGAGTAATCTATGCAACAGCATCTTTCCAATTTTAATTTGACATATCAAAGTTGTTAAATGTTAAATACAGAGTATTAGAACAGGGGAGGTGGAGATGATAGAACTCATACATTGGCCAATTAGTGAAATATAGACTAGAGAAATTGGTAAAAGAAATGAACCAAGAGGGATTTTCCAACTGGAAAATGACAAAATAATTATATGATCAAAGAAAATGAATCTTGGTGAGACTTGAAACAGATTTCAAAAACTGGTTGAGCATTTTTGACCTATATCCAATAAATGTTCAATCTTACTACCAACAACAATAATGCCAGACCAACTAAAGAATAATTTATTTGTAATGGTACCAATACATAAATAAAAGAATTATTTCAAATTGACAAGCTTTATAGGTCTCTGGGTGATTGTATATTTGAAACTTATTTTGGGAAAGAACAAGGGAAAGGTGAGGAAAAGAAACAAACATAGAACAATATAGAGATTTTGAAATTAATGGATGAATAAGCAAGAGCATAGTTAAGACAAGTGTACAGAGGCAAGGATTAATCGTAGAGTTTGGAGATTTACCTTTAATTATGGACAGCATGCTTCAAAGTTCAATCCTCAAATTAAATGTGAGCAGTTGAGAACATCTTTACCGGTACATTGTTTAAATTCTTCCATCACTCTAGCCCACTTCCCTATAGGAGGGAACAATAATTAATCCGCAAACCTCTTATACTGGAGAGTCGTTGTGCTGCTTCCAGGACGGCCAGATTCATCAAATTCTTGGAGCAATAATATCTAGAATTTGTAGCAAAGCAATTTGGAAGACATCAGGTCATATAATTGCCAAAAGCTCAATTTGTTTTCGTAGTGATGCACTGGAATTGATTCCTATGGCTTGAGCATCGGTGATGACCACTATCAGATACTTCAAGGAGATCAAGGTAAGTAAGAGATGTTGTAGTTGGAGGGACAGGGGAAAGAACGAAGCTCCTCCAAGAAGCCCTTGAATCCAAGCCTGTGAAAACTGAGATAAATGTGAACAACTGCTCAATTCCAATTACAATAAAACTCTCATCCACAATAAAAATTTTGCAAATCCCTCGGGGATGTCAACCTGCTAATGTTTGAGGAAATAATTCTCACAAGGGTAAGACAGCACCACAACAGTAAACTCGTAAATGATGAAAGTTCCCTATCCCCTTTGGCAAACTCCTAAACTCGTCAGCATCACCAATCTTAAGTTGTTGAAGACATGTTAGAATTGCACTGCATTCCTCCCCCTTTTCCTCTTCAGAATTCTCTTCGTCTTTAATAATCAAAATTTCTGGAATTTGCGTCAGATTAAGACACCACCTTATCTCCAAGGTCTCAAGAGACATGAGATCTTGCAGTGCATTTGGTAAATAAGCCAGTTCATCACATTGAACAAGTTCCACATGTCTTAGAAGAGATTTATTGTTTTCAAACATCTTCTGTAGCACCAAATTGATCCCTGACCCAGAGATATGAGATAATGTCAGGGAAGTGAGAGTAGTCAGCATACTGCTCATCTCACTTAGGCCATCACTGTTGATACACCTAGTATTCAACTCCATAAGAGATGGAAAGTGACCTGGAATCCTTATCAGTTTGGGACAATATTTAATGGTTAATACCTCCAAGCAAGGAAACACTGATCCAGCTGCATTTAATGCTTTGCACCATTCTACTAACTTTGACATATCTTCTAGTCTCAAAATTTTAAGTGACCCAAAAACTGTAGTCTGCCCATTGTTGTCAATATTCTGAGGACCATAGAATTCAATTCCTATGCTTTTAACATTGTGCATCCCCTCCATGGTAAGTATCTTTAGAAAAGGAAGGTGCCCAAGTTCTGGGATTTTTTCCACCTTCTCGCAGTTCACCAATTCCATCTTTGTTAAGTTGCAGATGGATGAAGTGTGATCAGTCATTGTCATCCAAGGTGAAAATTTACCACCCCCATAGCCCTCAATCACCAGACCTTGCAAATTCCTATGCGGTATGAGGCCTTCCAGCACACTCTCATCTTCATCCATGGTTATGTTTTCTTCACCTCGCCAACCCCAATGAAGCCTTAACTCCTGGATGTTTAGTTTTTCAGACAAATTTGCCCTTTGTGCATCTCCCTTGCCTTTCACTTGCTCAAGACAGTAAATTTTGACTTTACCTTTAAGGTTGTTCAGATACCTCAACTCTTCAATTCTATGTCCTTTGTCCTCACGAACTGCAAAGAAGGATAATGTCTGCAAGGAAGTTAATTGCCCTAATCTTTTTGGCATCAACTTCCTATGGTCTATGTCATCATCCATGTAAAAATGTCTCAGTTTGGCTAAATTCTCAAATTTACTAGGAAGCTTTTCCAATGAAGAACAACTCAAAATTCTCAAAGTTTCCAAATTATAGAGTTTGGTGATGAAATCTGGCACCACTTTGATACAAGTCCTTGAGATATCAAGATGCCTTAAATGTATCATTTTGTGTACTGAATTTGGCAACTTCTTAATACCACTTGTAGACAATTTTAATACGCGCAAGCCCTTAAAGTCCATTAACATGTCACCTTGCATATTACCTTCTACACAAACTGTACGCATTTTTCGAGAAGCTTCTTTTGACATTCGTGGTATTATTCCTTCCCTGGAAACTAAGGACATGGACTCAACCTCAGAAACTTTGTTGTGATTATTAGCCCTTAATGGACAGTAGAAGTCCCTGGAGACGTGTATTGCCATATCGTGCACAAGATCATGCATCCTACAACTTTTAATATTGCCATATTCATCTTTTTCAACGTCTTGAAATAAATAACTCCACAATAAAATATTGAAGTAATGGTTACCCACGTCCTCCATTGAAGTACTGCCTTGAGCAAGTTGAAGATAGCCTTGTGCCATCCAAAGCTGGATTAGACTGTCTTTTTCAATGAGAAAACCCTTTGGAAAAATTGAACAATATGCAAAACATCGTCTCAGTGAAGCTGATGGAAGATGATTAAAGCTTAACATCAAACTAGGAAAGATATTTATTTCTTCTTTTTCAAACAAATTCCATAGTTCATTTCTTTCAATTGACAGCCAGTCGTGTTCAGTCTTTTTTGAGTGCACGAGACTTCCTAGTGCTTTTATTGCTAAAGGCACCCCTCCACATCTTTGCACAATCCTTTTACCCAAAGCCACCAAATTCTGACTCTCCCCAGGTCTTCCTCGGGCAAATGCTCTTTTTTTAAATAGGGCCCAACTATCATTCTCTGTTAGTCCTGCCAAGTGATGAATATATGATGACTGCATGATTGATGCAACTCTTTGAAGGCGAGTGGTGACAAGAATTTTACTTCTCTTTGAACCACCAATTGCAATTAAACAGTTTCGCATGGCCTCCCATTTCTCTAAATTTTCATTCCAAATATCATCCAGAACAAGTAAATACCTTCTGTATTCTAGATGAGCTCGAAGCTTTCTTACTATTGCTTCCACGTTTGACGTTTCACAAGAATTTCCAGTAAGCAATTGCAGCATATCATCCAATAGCCTTTGTATCCGGAAGTCTTCTGGAACGCATAACCACATCCTTTCACTAAAGCTGCTAACCACATCTTCGTGATTGTAAACTTGCTGAGCAACTGTTGACTTTCCAATTCCTGCAATTCCCACGATGGAGATGATGGGTAACTCTTTTTCATCGTCATGAAAGCGTAATATTTCTACTAATTTTGATACATCATCAACCCTCCCTAAAACCTCGGAATCATCAACGAAGGGATAAGTCTGCTTAACGTCTCCAATTTCAACAGTACCGCTATTTGTGATTCGAACTGGTCGAAGACCAATTTCATTTGCTTCCTTGTAAATTTGGTCTAACATTAAGTTGATACCATTGACTTTGTGAGCCATCTTAATGCGAAAGACTACTGGATTTGAGAGAGAGAAGAAGTTCAGTACGCCGCAACTGATTAGGCTCTTGGCTCCCAATCTCCTTCTAAGTCCTTCAAAAGCTAGCTCATCCAGCACATCCTCAGCTCCAATTAATACCCTATTGAGATTATTCAACCAACCTTGCACCGTGTTCACCACTCGTTTGTTCTCAGCATCACATAATAAATCCTGAGCAGTAAGCAACCTCCTCCTCAGCCGTTCAAGCTCTGCCTTGAAACCCCGGGCGAGGTTTATCTCTTCAGCAGCGGCAAGGGAAATCAAATTTGTAAGTATCACCATGGCGGTAGATTCGACGGGAGAAACTGCCATCTTGTCTCTTTCCGTGAGATAGGGAGGGAACAAATGCTTGAGCTGAAGATAATCAAAGGAGAAGACCAGACAAAATACAAATGGAATGAAGTTTATTGTGTTAGGTTACAGTAATTTTCAATATTTTGACCAAATCAGGGGAATACGCCTCAATTGCTTTCTTATCTTAATTAAACAAATCGGTGCGTATAGTTTGAACTTTCTATGGATTACTTGACTTACTCCTCTTTGGTAGCTTTTCCAGAAATTTGATTAAATTAACCACTAGTTTTATCATACGTAAATTTTATCTTAAAAATTAATTCTAAAAAGTTTAATTTAATTCCTTCTAGAATGATTCATCTACATATTTTGAGCATCAAGTTGTAAAAATCAAAATGGGCTGATTTTAAAAGGGCCTGAAAGTTAACTTAAGAAACTATATTATATTTTTCATGTTTTGGAATGAGTCTAATTCAACCTAGAGAAGGTCAGGAAGTTTACCAAGAAGATTGCACTACAAGATTTAACTCATTTGATAAATTTTTTTAGACTTCTATTTAGTTTTTAGACTATAACTAGAATTACACAGGTTGAATGGTTAATATTTAATTTATCAAAATTTTTTGACAGTCTTTTTTTTAATTATCAATTTTAATTAATTTTGTTACAAATTTACAATTACTTAGTATTAAAGAGTTTGATAAAAAATTTAGTAAATTTAATTTATTAATTGTAATTTTAAATCGAACCAAATTATAAATCATAATTTGGTTTGGTTTGGTTTGATTCCAAAGACTTCATAATTTGGTTTGGGTTTTAAAAATTGTAAAATATGATATGTGATTTGGTTTAGAACTGAGTTTCAAACTAAATCAAACGGAACTACTAATATTTTTATTAAATTATAAATTTGATTACCTGTAGTTTCCAATTTTTTTTTTCTCCAGATATGTTGAAAGAATCCAACTGCCTTCGGATAAACCTTCAAGGTCCATATTGTCTTTCTACAAGAACCTTAAAAAAAAAAATGCTAAATAACCTCCTTTCCTTGTCTTTAAGGATAGGCCACCATATTAGGAAAGGTGGTTTCTTGGCTATAATGGGGCGAGACGGGCCAAAATAAAATACCTTGGGCTCCTTTACACAACTCGCAGGCCACAATTTTGCCATGGGTGATTGTGGCAGCAGCTTGGAATGAAGTAATGCGGTGAGAAAGAACTTGTAAAGATGTGACCCCAAACGATCAACCAATTAATTTTTGGCCTATTTTGATAATCTATCCCTTCTAAATATCTTACACATGACAATTAGAGAGAAAAATAGGCATCATAGTCGACATCACATAATGCACCTACATAAACAAAATTTAGAGTTAATGTTGGAATGTGGTAAGTGCCCAAAGTGATAAGATATAGGTGAAGACAAGACCTTTGTGACTAACATACATTTAACAGCCATTAGTGGTATACATTATGGGTGCACTACAAAGTTCGTGACTTAGAAGAGAAAAGTGAATAATTAAATGCTATGTAATTACAAATTTACAAGTTTAAGAGAATAAATAATTGCATGTAGTTCTTCATATTTGGAGTGGAAAGGAAAGAAAGAGGGCTAGCTATCTCCCTTATTTGGTATAAATTTTGGGAAAGAAAGGAAGAAGTTTGGATGATAGAGATTTCTGTGACTGCCACACTTTTTCATCCATTCTTTGGATGATGGATTGGGAGGAAAAGGATGCCTAGACACTTTTGTTTTTGGAATCTTTTCTACTACATTAACAAGCTATGTTGCTTTCTCTTTACTGTATTTTACTCCAAAGATGAAATCATGAAGTTGACAATGATTGAAATCTTTGTTGGTGAATAGTGGTGAAGATAGACCAACGACGATTACTTTCTTTTAGCTTCTAATTCTCTTTTCTTTTCCAATTTCTAATTTTGTTTTCAGTGAAATTTTACTGTCTTTTTTATTTTTCTTCTATGTTAACTTCTACTAATTGTTTGGTTCTACTTATATTAGAGAACTGACTACTCTCATTGATTAGAACTCGCTTGGTTTTGCTAAACCTCTACTTGGAGTAAGGATATGAATAGTGCAATCTACTATTTTGCATGTTAGTCCTTCAAGATTCCTTCTTTCTTTCAATCTAGCCTCTATTATTTCAAAATTTTCATACCAGTTACACTTTAAATTTCTTTACTAAACTCTTGTCAAAATCCTTAGAATTTTAATTTTATTTAGTTAAGTACTTATAACATTTATTCATATGTATTTCCATCCTTTTTTTTTTTAACAAAACCAAGTAACCAATAAAAAAATATCTTTTCTTCTCTCTTTCTTTTCTTTTTACTCTATTATATTCTTTATTTTCCTTTTCCCACTGTCGTAGCGAATAAAACTTAGGTAGATAAAATTTTAATGATGATTTGTTATTACTAGATCACTACCATAAATCTTTCGTCATACTTTTCCTGTCTCAGTTTCTCGTCAAAAATGGGTTGTGGTCTTTGCCGGGAAGTCATTTCATTTGGCATGCTCTTCTTCTCTCTGTTTCTAGTCAAAAATGGGTTGCGGCCCGTGCTAAGTCATGTGGGGCCACCCTATACGTCATCAGCCTCCAAGTACTTTTCGAAGACAAAATTGCCCCCCAACTCCCTGACGTGTCAAGCTGTTGGCCAATGGGTTTTTCTCCGGGATAATTTGATCGTAGTATGTTTCTGCAACTATTTAGTTTCAAACCCCAAGACTTTCAATTTCAAATTTTACTTAAAGATACTTGAATAAAATCTGTTTCACTTGAACACTTCAAGCACCTTTTTTTATTAATTTAGAAATAGGATAAGTTATAAATTATTTTCATCAACTTTCTTATATTGTCTTTTTGAAACACTTTACCTACATTTTAAGGGAATGTTTGTGTAGAGGTTTTTTTCTTTTAAAAGAAAAAATAAAATGTTTTAAAGTTCAAAAACATGCTTTAATTAGTATTAGGTTGTTAATATTTGGCATGAAGATATTTTTTTGGAACCCTTTCGGATAAGTTTCCCACCACTTTTTTTTTTCCTTTTGGACGTCTTCTTTATTTTTAAGCACAAGTGGGAAGTGTTAAAATAAAAAAAAAAAAAACGTACACCCGAATGCAATATTCCAAGATCGAGCTATGTACATATATCAAGTGTTAATGTTGCAAATCTAATTGATGAATTTAATATATTTCTTTACCATTATTTTGGAGAAGTGTTTTATAACATATATATATATATATATATTAGATTAAAAAATTATTAAAAATTTAAATAAATCTATGTAATGAAGTATTTAAAGTGTTGCCATAATTCACGTTGATAGTTAACTTTTATTTACCAAGACAAGGTATTTGGCAACAAGTATAAGTGATATTAGTGTACACACCTAGGTGTTTGATGAAAAATAAGCTTATTGAATGATATCGTTTAAAGAATTATTCATTAGATACTTGTTGATACTTAAAATTCTTTGTATTTGTGATAGTGTATTAAATAATCTTTTGACTTGAGGTTTCATTGTCGTCTTGTGTATAGATACTTATACACTTTGATATTCTTCTTGATCATGAGTTGGTCATATAAATGGTTTTTCATTGAGTATAAGTCATTCATATATGGAGATTTACGAGTATTGATATATAGGATTCATTACTTATTTAAATGAATAAATGAGTTTCCTATACTATTTACAAACAATTATTTTGCAAGTTCTTGTACAAGTCACATGACAAATAATTAGGAAACAGGTTTCTTATATTGGTTGTTATAAACAATAATTTAGAATAAATGTATTATTATTGAGATTGTAAGGATGCCAATGAAACATCTGAATTCTATATCTCAATCAAGAGATTGATTACTGGAAGGATTATATTTGCATATTACATGTGAATGGAAAAGGTCTACAATTTACCTTTATCTATTTCTAGGTTTTTGCAAATTTATTACTAGATATATCTTCTAAAATGTGGGTAATTTTGTTTTAATAAGGATTAGTTGAAGACTAATAAATTAAAATATGTTTAATTAATCGAAATAACTAATTAGTATTAATTACTCTTATATCAAACCATAATTCGTTGTAAACCCGCTGTTAGCTAACTAATGAATCTAAGGAGTTACACATAAGGGACAAATAAGTCTATATCATCTGTGAAAATTTGTCTCTGCTTATTAACTCAATTTGTTAATTATATATTAAATTGATTTAATGGGTTAAATCAGTTAATTAATGTCATGTTCTAAAATCGGGCACATAACCAACACTAAGATTGGATTACCAACCCTAGCAAGTCTCAAACAGACCAAACATATAAAAATCAGCTAGATTTAGTATGCATAATACAAACATATATAATTAAAAGATTCTGTCTGAAAAGAAAATAGCTAAACTCTAGAATACAAACAGCATAGACAATAATTTTCATACATTGGAAGTGGCTCGACAAAATGCCATGTATTTGCTCAAGGAATGATCGTAAAGGCGAGCCTACACTACAATCTGAAAATGTTGGGAAATAAGTGTGTACAAAACTCAGTAAATAATAATATAAATTATAATCGTGCTAAGACATGCATCGTAAAATGTTCCAAACATATACATATAATAAAATAGTGAGCAACGATACATGTTGCCAAAAACCACTCAGATACGCCTCATATAATCGAAAACATATGGGAGTATCAGAATATCAGAAATCTCATCTCACGATAGAACGTATCATATCAAATATATCACATATTACATATCATATTAGGATCTTGAACAGAAGCAAAACCAGAACTAAAATATATAGAGCACATAATGTCAGAACACAATCGTGTCTATTCAAAACTCATATTAACTAAAACCAGTATAACTCGTGATATATGGTTTTCAGAAAACATATATAATAAAGGCATAGTTTTAGATCAAAATCACATTTTTTTGGCATCTTATTGTATATTTTAAAAAAATTAATACTTATCTTAGGGTTTAATTTCCAGAATTAATAAATCATATCATAACAGATGACTAATAACTAGAGTCAAAAATATATGTATAAAATAAATATTATCACTTATAGTACAAGGCACAGCTGAGAAACCTAAAACTCTAAATAATAATCTCAGCGATCATAACATGTTTCATCGGGTGTGTTTATAATCATTATTATTTAAAATCAAAACCAACATTGAAATTCAAACCAAATTAAGGACTCAAATCTTTTAAATGAGCCCTAATCCCAATTTGGAACCTTAACATACCTTTCAAGGTTCATTACTTAACACCCGAATCCAAAACGAACCGAAAATATGAACTAGCCTTACGTAAAAACCCTTAAACTGAAGTAAACCAATCTCAAATATCCCTGAACCGACCTAAACTGGCCTGCATTGACCCTAAACACCATTGAATCGACATAAACCAGCTTCAATTACTACTAAACCGGCCTAAAACACCATTGAACCAACATGAATCGGCCTCAATTACCATTGAACCAACCTAAACGGCCTAAAATACCATTAAATTAGCATGAATCAACCTTAATTACCATTGAATTAGTCTAAAATACCACTAAATTCAATTGAACCAGCACCAAATAGCACAATCGGACTGAACTGGCACCATCCAGGTCTGTCTTCTTCACTTGAACACCCGGGTTTCCGACTTAGTTCTTTTAATTTCTTCATTTACACCCCTTTAGACTTCTAATTAAGCCCTAAAGTCTTTTATTTTACACAATTAAGTCCCTAAACACAATAACTAGCCAAATTTCAATTAATTAGGAAAATGAGGTTATTACATTTAAATTATTTATCATTTATTAAGTTATAACAAAGAATTTGATTTAAAAGGTTTTTTTAAAGGGTTTGAAGTTAGTGAGTGCCCATTTGAGAGTTTGAGTATAAGAGGGTTTTGTTAAAAAAATATAAAAAAAAAAGTTACTGTAGGGACTTTTAGGGTTTCTAATCCTTTTAAGGACTCTTAGATCCTTTTGAACTTCTACAGTTATAAAAAGGAGATTTAGGCATCATTTTAGGGTATCCAAAATCATCTTAGGGTATCAAAATCCATATTCATCAAAAGGTTTCTTAAAAATATTCAGCAATCATCATACGATTGGAGATTTTACTTCCGACAAGGATTAGACATTATTCAATCCATTTTTAGCCATTCTAGGGTAAATGGTTGGAGGTTCCAGGAGCCCAAGATTAATTAATGAAAGAAGATTTAGATTAAGATTTACAATCTCTCAAAGACTCATAAGCCTTTTTGGACTCTTAGGGCTATAAAGGGGAGACTTGGGTATCATTTTAGGGTATCCAAATTCATCAAAGTCTCATTGAAGACTCATCCAAGATTCAATTAAAGGCTTTACGATTGAATGCCTTATAGGTTATGACTTGGAAGCAGTTTAGGCAACTCAGCTGCCAGGAATTCTATTTTGTGAGTTACGTAAAGAAGCATTGGAATCAATGGTATAGATGCCATCAAAGAAATATTAGACTATATAGAGTATACTACCAAATTCTGAACGCAAGCAATGACATGTAAGGTATTATTGTGGGATCTAGTTAACTGTACAAAATACTTTTCTGAACTTAAGAGTGGATTTGAGCATAATTAAATTTATTTCTGGTCCATGATCTATTTGGAGCCAACACAATCATTATGGCTATTGAGCGGAAGAATCAGGTTATAAGAGACAATAAATCTAAATTCAAAAGTAATAAGGGTAATCCAATTTTTAACCCTTCTAAATCTTATAAGTACTATAGTCATTACCAAAAATCTAAACATGATGAATAGGGTTATTGGAAACTGTATCCAACATTAAAGTGGAGTGATTGCAAAAAGCAAACCACCACTAGTCTCATTGCTGTAGATGTTGTTGAGATAGGGCATATGACTAATGCGAACCCAAATTTATCCTTGATGATATCATCAAAGAGGATAAACCCAGGATTATTGTCACCATTAAGGTTAAGGAGGAGTTGTTTATCGTGCAAGTGCAATGAAGAATGAGGTCATTAATGCTATCTTCAATGCAGAGAGCAAGAAGCACCTAATCTTTGAAAGTTTTGTTAAAAGATTAAGTTTAAAGACGATGCTATACCCTCACCTTTATACCTTAGGATGGATATATGATGATGCGAACAGAAAAATTGAGCAGCAATACAAGATTCGCTTTACTATTACCAAATAATACATTGACGAATTGGTACGTGAGGTGGTATCAATTGATGAGTGCAACATCATTCTTGGTAACTCTTACTTATAGGAGAAAAATGCCATCTACCATCGTCGAGAACAAAAGTATCACCTCAAAAATGATAGTAAAATATTTATCATTTGCAAAAGTGATTTAAAACAAATCAAGGAGATGGTGGCAACCAATACAAAGTGGCAATGGCTTACAATAGTGGTCTAGACACAAGAATTCAACCAATGGTACATGGGTTAAAACCAGTGCAAGGGTTAAAAGAGGCAAAAAAGAAAGTCCAAAACCTAACAAAGGCACAAGGCCCATAAAGCCCAACATCGGGCCCAAAGAAAGCCTAAGCTCAAGTAGAACAATTGACTTGAAGCTTTGAACTAGTCCCTTACTGGCACGATCAAAGTTAAGAACTATCAAGAGTTAGTTTCCATTTGGGTTAGTGAATATCCATTTGTGAGTTTGAGTATGAGTGTGTTTTGTTTAAAAAAAAAATGTTACTTCATGATTTTAGGATTTCTAATCCTATAAAGACTCCTAAGCCCTTTTAGACTTCTAGGACTACAAAAAGGAGACTTGGTGTCACATATCACCCTTGACTCGCCGAGTGAGGCATAATAGCCGAACAATATCTGACACTCTTCTATAGTTAGGACCCACATAAGAATGCCATACATTGTAACCACTATCTCGTCTAGCTTAAACTAATCTAAATCAAAATAATGTCAATTAGGTTTAACGTAACGTACACATCAGATTACATAAGAACCATATTTTAAATACAAAGTTGACTACTGGCTTAACCTTAGTCTAGTATGCTCTAGGCACTTTGATATAGATGGTAATATGTTGTGGTACACTAGGTAAACATGTCCTGCACCTACATGATAAAAATGGAATGGGACTAAAGTTCTAGTGACTAGCATCCAGTCTAAGTGTTGTGAAAATAGATAGATTTTACATACTATACATACATATAAATATCCATGATTCATTTAAAAGATCTGAAACTGTAAAATTACATAATTTATCACTAAAACAATTCATCTTATCGTATCCCAACACCAAACCTATGCTAGGGTAATAACCATAAAATCTCATAAAGAATAATAAAAATCATTTGTATAATATATGTTTATATATAATTCTGATCTAATGTGCATAGCTAACAAACCAATTAGGTTGGAAACATGAATAAAACTCTTATTAAGGCAAATCTGCAAGGTGCTACTGTTATGCAATTTGTACCATGGTTCATCACTCCATAGTCATACTAACACAGCCTGCAGTGTCTAAGATCTCACTAGGTCCAATGTCATGTAGAACTGCTATTACCCATATGACTACCCATTGTCTCAAATCTGAGTGTTAAAACAATGTAAAACATTTACTGGAAAGTATAATAGAAACTAATTTATTGACCAAGTCTATCTTCCTTCCTCAAAAATCCGAATAATCAACCTAGCTCCCTGCAATTGTTGACCCAACTATTATGAAAAGTAAATCAAGCCAAATTCGAAGTTTACTTCTGCTTTTAATTTCAATTGATGGCCAAAACAGTGGAGTTTTTTTGATAAAAACAAGTTCACTCATCACAAAAAAATTCCCGAGCAAGCAACTGCCAATTTCTTCAAAATTTGAATTGAAAGCATAAAATTGATTGAGGGTTTTTCTTCATCAAGCCCTTACACACTTATACAAGTCAATTAACTTGGTTAATCAAACACAACAAGCTCAAATTGTCTAGAAAATTTAAGTCAATGTTCGATTGGAACTTCCGCGTTCCTCTTAGATTGGTCCCCCAAAATTCATTACCTCTCAATTAAGCTCCCAGCTTCTTTGATTTTTGCCCCCAACATTCCTACACCTTCAAATCCGATCTATCCTCTTTTATTTCTTTCAATTAAGTCCTTATAGTATTTTAATTTGAACTTCATTCTTTTAATTTCATCAATTAAGCCCAAAGAATTCTTAATTCACCTCATTTCTTTTATTTCATTCAATTAAGCCCCTAAAAATCTCTAATAAACCCCTAATTGTTCTAATTTTTGCAATTATGCCCCTAATTTTCTTAATTAACTTCTAATTTATCCAAAATTACAAATTATGTTATTATTATGTTATCTATTTATTTATTTTACTACTACTAGTACTACTACTACTAGTATTATTATTTTTATTTTATTTTATTTTATTTTTTTTTTGGGCTTGGGATGTTACACTTGGGCATTATTCTAAGTGTCACCGGGTTGAGCAAAAAGCTAAAAATTTTTCGCCTTTATTAACTTAGAGATTGGCTTATTTCTCTCTTGAAAATAGTAAACCTTCTTTATTTTTTAGTTCCTCACCAAAATGTCATTTTTCAAACTTTTTTTAACCTTGGCACACGCCTCCATGCACCTTAGGAGCTTGGCCCATGTGCCTCCCACTTTCCCAGGTACACACGCGTCTCCACGCCCCCTAGGCCTCACTTCCACGCGCGATTGGTCCTAGCTACATGTGTTACACGTGTGCAAACTTCTTTCCTACACATCTGGATTTGCCACACATGTCTCATGCGCTAAATGACCACGCCTCTTCACTTACTGCCCCTTTGTTTGCGCGCATGTAATGCACGCGCGTCTTTTTCCTCATCTACTTTGGTTTTGCTTTCTGCAAATCGACTAAGGGGACTCGAACACAATCAAACCCAGAGCAAAGAACACACATGATTGCACACCCAAGATGCCAAATCAAGGGAGAAGAAGAAAACCTAGAACACACGCACCGATCCAATTTATGGGCAAGCTTCTCAAATTTTCCCAACCTTTGTTAATCATGCAAGATTACAAAGGAAATTCTTTCAGAAGCTCTCTCTCTTTCTCTCTGAGCTTTTTTCTCTATCTCAATCTCTCTCTCCCTCGATATCTTTCTCTAGATCGAATGCTCTCAGAGAGGCGAGGGATCCTCTTTATAGCTCTTACAAAAGCCAAATCACTCTTAAAATACCCAAATCTTTCGGCCAAAATCCCTAGCCAGTGGGCTTCAATCTTCATAGTTTAATCCTCACTCGCACCTGGCTTGAATTGGCAATTGATATAAATGCGTACAAACCCCGGATCTACTACAAATAACCTTCAATCTCGCCTGTAGATCCATTCAATACCAACATTCTCGATCGTTTAGCTGTTGTTACTGAGATTCTCCCTTCTTCGAACCATTTGGCTGAGGTCCTCTATGCATAAATTTCTAGAATCTCAAAACTTCCTTAGGCACTTGTCTACTCTATTTGAAGCCTTGTGATTTCTGTTAATTGGCTTTTAATCAACTTCCTAGCTTCGGCTTGCCTTTCTAGACCTCAGCAACCTTTTTAGGAATCCCAATCCATGTCGTCGACGTTGTCCAACTCGTCGAACCCAATCGATTTGCTCTAGGCTCTAATAGAAAAGCTTGGAAGCTTCTACGTTTCTTGACCCAGTCATACAACCTAGGTCTCTCCTTCCTTGCCCGAATTTGACCCTTTCTAGTTTAGGTTTAGTTTGCTTGGTATGGCTTGACAGGTTAACCTAGGCCTGCAGATCAAGGGCCTAGCCTCCTTGCTGTTGGGCTAGCCCATGGCTCTTATGTGGCTCCGGTCCTTCCTACTTCTTGGTCCAAGCTTGCTTGGCCCAATTTGCTCAAGCCTGCATCTTTCACCCAGGCCCAAGTCCAACTAGCTTCAGCCCAATTTTGACAGCCTTATAGACCTGGTCCAAATCCAATCTTCTTAGGTCTATCAACCAGGTCCAATTTCAAGCCCAATACTAACCCAAATCCAAATTAACTCCAAACTCAACATAAGTCCTTTGGCCCAGTTCATGGCCTATTTGAATTGGGCCGATTCAAACCCAAATAAGCTAACATTTTCCCTCGCTCAAACTCTGATGCCCCTGTCAGACTAAGAGCATCACCTCAAGCTCCTGATCCATCTATTCACAATTACCTCATCCCCACCTCATGAGACTTCCTCTTTGCTTGGGATCTCCTATCGTATCCTTTCCCTTGGCACCTTGCTTGCCAAAGGAACTTAGCTCCTCACCTCAAAACCTAAAACAAGTGGTTCTCTGTTGTCACGAAGCACACCATGATCTCACCAATGAAAACTTCCTTTCTTACCTCTATCACTGGCAACTACTCAAACCCTGTTGTTTCGTACACCGCTCGTACAAATGTCAGGTTCGCTCTTCTCCGGTTAACAACTCTCCCAAGTGAGGCTATACAATCGCCTTGGTTGCCACTGAGAACTCATTACCTAGAATTAAGTCATAGTCATCAATGGGGATAGCCATCAACTCTCATTGTCCTTGCCATTCTCCAACCTGAACCTTTGCATTGGTTACTCCTTAATTGTTTCCACTTTCGAAGTTCACTGCCTTCACTCTACTGGAACTCTTTCCTAGGCTAAACCCTAGCTTTTCAATCTCTTTGTCAGCAATAAAGTTGTGTGTCACACCATATCCACCATAGTCAACATCACCCTACTGTTCACTTGGGCCTTCACAAACATTTGGCCCCTCAAAGTAAGTGTCCCTTCACCTTGGATCACACTTAGCAATTATAGAGGATTCACTCTCGTCACCTCTCCATCCTCGACCTCTTTATTCGGTTCTACTACTATCGTCAAGATCTTGTCGCATTTTGGACAATCCTTCATGTGATGATCATTGTTGTAGATATAGCATCTCGGATTTTCCTTTTTGACAACAAGCATAGTCCCGGACTCTTCTTTCATTGTTAAAGTTTGTTTGTCTTGCTTTTTCTTGTTGTTCTTTTTAAACTTCTTCTTGCTCTGTTTTGAACTCCCAGTTTCTTAGATAGTCTCCCTGACCTTCTTGAAATCCATGAGACAATCAACTACGGCAATGACAACTTATAGATCTTTCACTCCCAAGTGCCTCAACTCCACTTGAGCCCATGGTGGAAGTCCGTCTAAGAAATGGATGAGCTTATCTTCCTTGGACATGTTTTGGATGTCAAGCATGATAGAGCTGAATTCTTTCCACATATTCTCGCATCGAACCCTTGTGCTTCAACTTCTAAAGAGAGGCCAAAAAGATATACAAAGTTAGGAAAGTAGTCCAGGTTAAATACAAGCCAATTCAAAACAAATTTTCACACAAATTGGGGCTGAAAATTTTTGCAATTTGCGAGGCATGGGGAATAAATTTTTAACTCTAATTAACACCTAGGAGAGTTAGAACTTGAGCATAAGGATGGCCAAGGAAGAGGTAAAAGCATGGTTTCTAAATAATAAGAAAATAGTACCTAAAGTGAGCCTAAAAGTTAAGAAAGGAGGAAAACTTGTAACTACACAATCTAAACCATTTTGCATACATTTGTATTATGCATTTAGGATATTTTACTCATACATGCATGCATTTCATTTGTAAGAGAGGGAAGCAAAACTGAGCCAGACACTGATTAGACGACTCCAAGACCACATCCATGATTTTATACGCACACTAAGTGGCATCTCTTTAATCTTTGAATATTTTTCTAAAATGTGTTTTCTACTAAATGAAACCTATTTTAAACACCCTCATATGTTATATTAAGAACAAAAAAGGAAATAGTTTAGTTATTTTCTAATATTTGATATATGCTTTGATGTTGGGCTTTCATGAAATTTTAGTGCTTCAGCACCCAAAATTAGAATATCGGTAGTCATCTAGAGCAAGTGATAGTTTTACATATATTACATGTCATATGTGATTCTAGCCTAGTGGGGGCTTAGACACCAAAATTTGTGACAATATGGCTAAGGAGTAATAACCTTTGGTGCAGACTACATAGTGCAATTGTGCCAAACATATTTTTATTTTACCCTAGTGGAGCCAAAATTATGCATTATGGTTTTTAACTTTCTCCAAACACTTTTAGTTGTACACATCTGACCAAAGTTTTATATATGCACATGTTTATGTGCTCCTTCAGTTCCTTTTTTAACTCATCCAAAATACTTGTTTTTCGATCTGCTAGCTGCCTCGTCTTGCACTATCTTCGACCTTTACCATATCTTTTCATTGCCCATCGAGTACATGGTGGTGATTGAGACTTTCTCTTCATCTAGGATCTTTTGTAGCCTCAAAGTACATTTTCATATCCCACAAAAAGTCTCCAACTCTTTGGCACTCAGGGTGCCCTCGAATGCCTTTGGTTCCAAAACTTTGAACTTCTTTGTGTTTTCGGACAAACCTTTCAAGCTATTTCCAACATCCTTTTAGAGTACGACTAGTTTAAGCATCTACCACTTCGGTCACATCAGTGAGGTCTTTGTGTACAAAACTGACCTTTATCTCTTCAAAAGATGCCGTCAAAGATTTGAATCAGAACGGGAGCTTGGCTACCTCGTTCTCCATCTATTTTAATCCTTCAATCATCGAAAGAAAGCTCCCTATTGTCCTTTGGAGTCCCTTCATCGTCTTCTATATTCTAAAATGGCAAGTACAAGGAGATGCCAATTGTCTGTGAAGGCTAGCCCCACCAATGTCTCTAGTTGTCGGACCCTCACCTCAAGTGTTGTGTAACGATCATTGGATGTCATTTTGTCCACCCAACCTCACCAAGTGCTCTCATGCCAATCTGTCACCGGGTTGGGTGGAAGCCTAAAACTTTTTCACTTTTGTTAACCTAGAGACCGACTTATTTCCTTCCTAGAAATAGTATGCTTTATCTATTTTTCAGTTCCTCACCAAAATGTCACATTTTAGACTATTTTTAACCTTGGCATACACCTCCACATGCTTTGAGAGCTTGGCCCATGTGCCTTACATTTTTCCACGTGTGTACGTGCCTCTATGCATCTTGGGCCTATGCCCACGTGCTTGTCCAGGCTTCATGTGTCACACGCATGTGAACTTCTTTCTTGAGTGTTTGGATTTGCCACACACACGTCTCACGCGCTAAATGACCGCACCTCTTCACTCGCTGCCCCTCTGTTTGTGCGCTTGTAATGCATGCACTTTTTCTTCCTCGTTTACTCTGGTTCTGCTTTCTACAAATTGACTAAAGGACTTGAACACAGTCAAACTAGAGCAGAGAACACACATAATCGCACACCCAAGATGCCAAATTAGAAGAAAACCCAAAACACACATTTCGATCCAATTTACGGGAAAGCTTCTCAATTTTCCTAACCTTTGTTAATCATGCTAGATTACAAAGGAAATTCTTTTAGAAGCTCTCTCTCTCCCAACTCAATCTCTCTCTGTGGATCGACTACTCTCAGAGAGGTGAGGGATCCTCTTTATAGCTCTTGTAGTAGCCAAATCACTCCTAAACTACCCAAATCTTTCGGCTAACATCCCTAGCCGATGGGCTTCATCGTCACAACTTAACCCTCGCTCACATCTAGCTTGAATCTACGCTCAATATAGTCGTGTACAAACTCAATCTACTGTAGATAACCTTCAATCTTGCCTGCAGATCAATACAATCCCAACATCCTCAATCATTCAACTGTTGTTGCCAAGATTCTACATTATCTGAACCATTC